>BQNB010139856.1:0-17495 GCA_026074375.1 Tanacetum coccineum
TTCAGCAAAAGTGCATCTTCTTGTCCATCAGCTCAGTTGCAAATTCAATTGCATCCTGTATGGTTTTTGGATTAGATGCCATTACACTTCCATGAATCACGTCGGGCAAACCACCGACATATTTCTCAATCTTCTCTGACTCTTCAGGAAACATCCTAGCACACATCAATGCCAGTTCTTGAAATCATTGGTTATAGCCTACCACGTCGGTACCTTTAACCTTTAAATTCCACATCTCGCCCTCAAGTTTCTTAATCTCGCCCCTTGGGCATTATTTGTCGGTCATCTTCTTTTTCAGGTTTTCTAAGTCATTGCATAATCAACATCGTGACCAACAGTCTTAACATGGGAGTTCCACCACGTTAGAGCACTTCTAAGAAGAGTACAAGTGGAAAACTTGATTTGGTTTTCCACAGAGCAGTTGCTTATACGGAACACAATTTCCATTCTTTCAAACCATTGAGTCAATTCGACAACTCCTTTAGTACCCTTAAAGTAAAGGGGTTTGCATTTCATGAATTCTGGGTAAGTGCACTTACGAGCAAGAGGAGCTTGCCTCCTTACACCCATGCCGGAATCATGACTGTCTTCGCCATTTCGGCTTCTATCAGCATCACGTGCTGCCAATGCATCAGCAACGCCTTGGTCGATCAGTCTCTTAAGTTGCTCATTAGTCATAGAAGTAGTGGGGGTGGTTGTTGTGGCTGGTGTTGATCTGGTGGTTCTTTTTGGTGCCAATTTCTTCAAATCACAAGAAAATATAATACCCGTTAGATTCATACAAATCATAACCATGACATGACATGACATATACGCAATAAATAATGTGGGATCACATCACACAGTGAAATATAAAACTGAATTAAAATTAACAATGGTGTAGCTAAATTGACATTTATTCATAATAAATTCGATTACAGACATGACATAATACATCCCTTCCATATATAATCTGGAAAACATACATGACCTGATTCGGTTACTAAATGATCACTACCATTAGGTTACAAAATGAATATAAAACCTAGAGCCTTACTAGCCGAGAGTTACCCCATAATACTTAGTAGGCTATACAACATAGCTACAAAATAACCAAATCTACGAACTACTAACGGCCTCCTCCGGTATCTCGGGCTGTGCTAGACCGCTAGCGAGTCCCTGCTAACTCTGGAGTGCTGTCACCTGTGTCGGCAGTGTCCTTATCAGTGTCAGTGCCTCTGTGAGCTGTGTTTGTCTCCTACGGTCTGCTGCCCGCAACTCTCGATCTTGGTCTGCTATGCTAATACTGTAGTCCATAGTGCTCTCACCTCAGAACGGGTAGTATCACTAGCATCTATCGACTGTACCTAAGCCTCATGAGAAAGTCTAGCCTCACTCTCTATAAGTCTCGCAGTGTGATCATAGGCTTGTCTATCTCTACGCAGCATGTTGAGCTGACCGCTCATCAATGACCTATCATCATGTGCATAATCAAGTCTCCTATAAATGTCATCAATATCCTGCCTAACAGTCGTGACAAAATCTGTCATCCGCTGACTTAGTCCTGCTACATTAGTCGCTGCTGGTCTCCCTTGCATGTCCTCAACCATCTCATCCCAAGTATCTGTAATCCCATAACCTACCTATATCTTAGGGTCTCGCCTAATCTCATTATACAAAGTACCAACAAATCCATAGTTTGCTTTAAAGCCTCCAGTAGGTCTAGTAGTGGGAGCAGATAAACTTTCACTGTGGCGGTAACGTAACCTTAGAAACACCTGCTCTACAATCAGTAGAGGGAAGAAGTAAAGGTGGTGATGGAGTAGGTAATGGTTTAGGTAAAACTGGTGGTGTCCCTGATGGTGGTGTCTCTAGTGATAGTATCCCTAATCGAGGTGCTAAGATGTAGGTGGATGGTGCAACAACTCTCATCATGGCCACTGATTCCCTGGTATGTGGAAGTATAATATGTGATGGTAGTAGTAGTGGATGGGAAGTAGATGGTGACTCGGCTCTCAACTGGATCATAGCAGCTCTGTATCCCAAAGGATAAGTAAGACTAGCAGGTAGTGGTGGAGGTAATACAGGTAATGGTGATGATACTGGTAGAGTTGGGGATGGTATATGTGGTAGTGGTGATGAGTATGATGTAAGTGGTGATGGTGGCGGAGTAGATATGGCGAGAAATCTGTCAACCTCTGCCGTAAGCGGGAATGGAATAGGTATCTGATCCCGGATAGACATCCTAGCAGTGGTACGACATGCGAGTGGTAGGACAGAGTCGACCGAAGCTAGGTGCTCCTCCTCCCCCTCCTCATCCTTGTCCTCGTCCTCCTCCTCGTTATCAGCATCGTCTCCGGAGGGCTCCTCCTTATCCTCCTCATCATCATCATCTCTATCAGTGGGATAATCAGCTGGACCCTCCTCAAGATCCTCACAATCCTCCTCCGGATCCTCTTCGAGATAGGACTCAGTAATATAACCTGGTGAATCAGCAATGGCTGAGACAACAATAGGCAGTGGCTGCTCCTCAGCTAGAAGCACATCATCCTCTGGTGGCATAAACTCTAGGTATACAGGCTCCGGTACATATGGTACATAGACAGGTGAAGGTGGGTGCTCAGCACTGGGCACATAATCAGGAGATGGTGGGGCCTGAAGAGCGGCCTCCACATAAGGGTCCTCTAGCATCATGGGAAATCTATCGACTCCCAGAGATCCTATGTCTGACAGATCCTCGAACGGACTAGATAACTCCGTGTAAGTAACCATGGAATCCTCTGAATCCGACATGACAAAATCTAAAAATCAAAAGTAGCTTATATAAGTATTAATATAAGACTCTTATCGTAATATACATATTATTTTATAACATGTATATCAATTATGAATGCATCTAGTCTAACCAACTAATGCAACAACTAGTGTATGTATGTCTCGTGAAAATCCCTTTGTATGAATGCAATGTTTGAAAACGGTTATAGTCCAGCAAAAACATTTGACCTGGTTCTCTATAACCTTGGCTCTTGATACCAATCTGTAACACCCCCAAATTAGGTCGCAGCGGAATATGGGTTGGGGGTGGTACTTCATAGATCAATAACACAAGATATATATAAGAACGACCATTAAAAGCCGTTTAAAACTGATACATTGGATTTAACAAATTGTTTGTTACAAAAGCCCGAAGCTTCACTTGTTCAAAATACAAAGATTTCTAGCCCATAACAGATATACAAAATGTAATGCGACAAAATCTTTAATGCATGACATCCAAATCAAAACCACCAATGTATCCCTTGCACCTCGTGCCTTATTGATCCCCTGAAAAACATTGCTTAAAACGTCAACATATTGTTGAGTGAATTCATAGGTTTATAAAATGTATAATGTAGGACCGCAAGATTTCCCCATGATAATGCAACAGATGCAAACATCATAAAATGTAATTACGTTTTCCTAAGCTCATGACACTGAAGCTCGACATGTATGAAATGCAATATAAATTGCCAACATTGCCCGTGATGATGTTCTAACCCGCAACATCCTATGTCCGACATGGTATACGTTCGTTGTCCGGCAAACCGGCACAGTGAGCATGACTCACCCGAACGGGGATGTCAATCCCAAATAGATCTATTTATAATATTCGCGCTCACAACAGTAATTGACAGTTCATGATAATGGGCTCAGAGGGTTATCGCTACTTAGGCAAACACGTAATCGTAATGTAAAATGTCCACTTGCGTCCAATTGTAAAACATGCATATGTTTCTCACCCCAAAACTTGTAAATCATTATAAATGTAAAACATGGGGCTATGAACTCACCTTGAGTGAGTGAATCGATAATGTAAATCACAAACAGAAAATGCGTCACGAATACGCCCGAATGCAACCTAATTAATTATAGGTCGTATGAGTACTAAGTACTTTGAATAACTAATACCGTATATAATTCTATATAGCTACATCACCATCTATTTGTATTAGTGAAATAATATTTATAAAGTTAAAATGTTTATAAATATTACATTAGTAAAAATGACGTAACTTTCTTGTTTTAAGTCCGTTTCGTACGTTTCTTATGTCCATGCTTTTCTATTAAGAAGAGTTATTAAAATATTACATTTTCATATTTTCAAACCTCTGGTGAACAGTACCTTTTGCAATTTAATACCCGTAAACGGTAAATTAACCTCTGGTGCAATTTATGAGGTTACGTAAAACAGTACCTTTTACGGGTATGCCTAAATGTATTAAATTGCAATTTAATCTATTAAGAAGAGTTATTAAAACATTGCTTTCGGGTATGCCTAAATGTATTAAATTGCAAAACGTAAACGTTTTACGTAACCAATAAAAATAAAATATAAAAAGTTGATTATTACTTTTGTAAAAATAATATATTGCTTGTTTGACGTAAACTTTTATTTGTTTGGCGCCCGTTTACGTTGATTGTTGATTTTTAATTTACGCGATTTAACTTAACGATTAAAATTAAAAGCAAACGCATATAAGACCAAAAGTAAATAGTAAATTAAATGACGTCGTACAATGACCTAAAACACGGATTGTTACAAACAATATTCAGGTATGTGATGTATTTGACGTTATTGGGGCCCCCCCCCCCCCCCCCCCCCCCCCCCCCCCCCCCCCCCCCCCTGGGGGGGTACCCCTTGGGGGGCTAGACTTTATGGGACCCTTTCCCAACTCAAAAGGTAATAAATACATTTTAGTGGCAGTTGATTACGTATCAAAATGGGTTGAAGCTCAAGCACTTATTACGAACGATGATCGCGTTGTAATTAAATTTTTAAGAAGGCTATTTGCAAGGTTTGGAGTTCCTAAAGCATTAATTAGTGATCGGGGGACACATTTTTATAACTCTCAATTAGAAAAAGCCTTACAAAAGTACGGAGTGACCCATAAGTTGTCAACAGCATATCACCCTCAAACTAATGGGCAGACTGAAGTGACCAATAGAGCTATTAAACGTATTCTGGAGAGATCAGTTGGATATAACCTGAAGAATTGGTCTGAAAAATTGGATGATGCATTATGGGCATTTAGAACCGCCTACAAAACACCCACAGGATGTACCCCCTTTAGATTGGTTTATGGAAAAGCTTATCACTTGCTTGTAGAGATCGAACATAAAGCACATTGGGCGCTAAAACAATGTAATATGGATCTCACAACAGCAGCAAAAAACCATTTCATGAAACTTAACGAGTTGATGGAATTAAGAGATAGTACATACGAGAACACCCGGATCTACAAGGAAAGAACTAAGAAATGGCATGACTCTAGCCTTCGAGGAGATAAAAATTTCAAAGTAGGAGACATGGTATTGCTATTTAACTCTAGATTCAAGATGCATCCGGGTAAGCTCAAATCAAGGTGGTACGGTCCAAATGTGGTGAAAACTGTGTATCCATATGGGACCGTGGAAATCATAGATAAAAACAGAATCAGCTTCAAGGTAAATGGACAATGGTTAAAAAAGTACCACGAGAGACATATTGATACAAAAGATAAAGAAGTGGTGGAATTCGAAGAAGATACGACGTGAAGAAAAGCTGAAGAAAAGTCTAACTTAAAGACTTCGCTGTAAACAAAAGTGCTTCCCGAGAGACAACCCGGAATGTTATTTAATTTTATCGAGTCTGTCCTCCCAGACATCAATACAGCGTATCCGCTCCATACCATACGACGTATTGATTGTCTAGACATCATCAGTCTTTACTTTGTTTTGCACTTTAAAAACATTATCGTCAGTTTTGGCAATAAGACGTATTCATGCACATGAAACGGCGTATTCACCAGACTGGCTCGTATTTAGTTTGTTTAGTTTAGTTTAAATTAACCGTAGATACCAAGATAGGAATGCATGTTTTTCCTATATTTTACACATGACCTCGTGAAAGAAATATCGACGAATATTGGTGGAGAATTTACAAATCTGGAGATCTTGAGGTATTGGAGTCTTAAAACTTCAAGATGACTGTTCAACACACAATCTTGCTTAATAAACCTACATGGAGAATCTACCAAGCAAATATCAGGGGAGTTTCTCATTCTAATTCTTTTAATTCTCGTATTTAATGTTTTATATATACAACGAGGACGTTGTATAATCTAAGTGGGGGGATTGAATTAGAATGTTTACTTGTCCTAATTTTCACACTAAAATGCTTAAATTATGCTCAAATTTAAAAAAAAAATCAAGCATACTTTTGTGAAATTACTTGATACATAACCTGCACACAATAACCCTTATTAGATATTGTGAGAATTTAGCCTTATCCATTTCTAAATGTTTCCCCAAATTCTACAAAATATGAGTATGCCGGTGATGTAGTAGACTTTAGAACTTGGCTTGGTATATCACTCGAGACCACAACGATGAGTACTATGGATTTAGATGGAGTAACTTGTTTAAATTGATAAATTTTAGGATTACACCCAAATTGCCTTTACATGTTTCTTATTAACTAACTACACCGGTTAGTTAACCCCCGTATAAACCCTTTGTTTACTCTCACTTTAAGAATAAGATACCCCTAGAACAACCCGTAGAGCCAATCCTTTAGGAACTACACCAATTGTTTATTTCGTTACACCTTTACACCTTAGCCTACCCTGTTAGATTAAGTTTATTTTACAGTTGCTAGTTGCTTAAAGTGTAAAGTTTGTATTTCCCGAGTCTTGTGTCAAAATTTTCTATCTTTGGTACGGTTGGAAGAATTTGCACATCGCAAATGGGAATGTATATTATAGTCAAAACTCATGTATTTTTACTACCAACACAATTATTGGTACGTCCGAAGAATGAAAGAATTACCGAAGGAATTATCCAGAATTATTATGATCGTGAAGATGGTGAAATTACACTGAGTTTCGTAGTATAGTGTTAGCAAAAAAATCGAAAAAATTAGAAAAATCGCAACAAAAAAGAGAGGAAAGTTTGAAGATAATCGTTTCGCAACGCAAGAACTGAAGGAATTATTCGAAGGATCGATTATTCATTGATACAAATCGACGATGTAGAGTATTGTATAAAGTGGAAGATATCGCCACTTGCCTTGTAAAGTATGTAAAGTATGGGATGATTAGGAAGTTGACCGTTACAGGAACGCCAACTTAGGTTGTTGTTTTTTATCTATGATCAAGACGTTGTAAATAGTTGTGTCTTTATCATGGTAACGGTCGGGAAAAAGTATCTAGCAACTTGTATTTTAGACTTAATCTATTTGTTTTGTAATTTTTATTTAACAACAATTTATTTCCTTTTCCTAATCATTAACCATGGGTTTTACGCGAATGAGGATGTGATCGAGCGTGCATGTCTATTCCGTCGTTACGGCCATGTATGCATGTCTTAGCTGCCTTGTTGGTTTATTACTATTGGTGAAAGTTAGAAGATCCATACCCTATATTACTCTACTATTCCTACTCTTTAGCTTATTCGAGGTGGGAGTGAGCAGTCACATGTGTCTATCCCGTCGTTACGGGTGTGTATGTGTGGTCTTTGTCGCCCTCCTAGAATATTGGTATCGATAAAGATTAGTTAGAGTAATCAACCCTAAGCCTTATCATATAAACCCATATTTACCTTTATAAACTTGTTACTCCTTAGCTTTAGTGGTGGAGATGTGTATCCTTGCCAAGCTTATGATAGAATACTCGTCACGACCGAGCAATTGAGCGAATTAGTTACATGTTACCACATAGATTAGTTGAGTGATTTGATTGTTTTCATCTTCCTATTTCGTGAGGTGTTTGGTTGTGTACTTGTAATTGGTCGAATAAGTGCTTTAACAAAAATATCCTTAGGGGTACATTTTTATAAACTTCTAAAGGCTACTTGAGGACAAGTAGGATTCAAGTGGGGGGATATTTGATGACATCAAATAACGCCTATTTTATAGCATCATTTATCCTATGTAATTAACCATTTTGTATAATTATTGCAAAGAATTGTTACTTAATCATTTATATTTGAGAATTGCAGTAATTACGGAGTACTTGGTGAATATTAGCAAAAGGCGCGCATTCTGAAGCTTAAACAAAGATATTTTGAAGATTACTATTCTGACAACCAATACGCCGTATCCATCAAGGAAGATACGACATATCCGTGCCTGCACTCACCAAAGACCACAAGGAATACCAAGTCCAATACGGCCATAGCAGGAAATGGCAATACGCGTATTTCATGTTATATGGGAATAAAATATTCTGGAAGATATCAAACGTGGTCCCTACTCCAAGAAACTCTAATACGCCGTATCCAATACCTTGGATACGCCGTATCGACACCGACTCCAGACCCTATAAATACAAAACTCAAAAACGAGTTTTAAGTGTGCTAAATCATATTCTCGATACCTAAAATTCAGAGGAGAAAAAGAGCAGAAGAGGTCTTGCAACGCATTCCAATCCATAGGAGACAACGTGTAATTTCTTATACTTTTGTAATCGTTCAGTTTTTGGTATCATTCGTTAACTCGGTTAGTTTACCTTGGCTAAGCCATTACTCTTGTATTAATTATGATGTTTGAAGGCTAATACCTTTGGGTATTAGCCATTATTATGAAGATCTGAATGTTTGGTTTTGTTTATATCTCGATTTCTTAATTTATCGTTGTATTATTGATTATGTTTATCACATGATACTTGTTTACGTGCTTTTGTATGCGACCTATCATTCAACTGGATCTAGTGATACGGACCAAGTAATCTAGATGCCGGGATAGCTCTCCATATAGTAATTTATACATCTAGAATCATAGGATCACAAATATTGTCCTTCTAAATTCGTGCTAAGGATACGCTTCTGGCTTAACTAGTTAATCGGATATTGCCTTTGGTTTATTGAACAAGTTGACTAGCAGGTGAACCTAGATAATTCAACAAATAACGTTCTGATTCCATTGGATAGTTGGACAAGTGGACTACTAGAGTATAAATTACCATTAAGCAGTAAGTGGGTAAAGTCTCTATGAGCTAGGGTTTAACAAGATCACCATTGCTTTAATCCCTAAGATAGATTATAATCAGCAAATAAAGATGCTTTATGCGGATGCTTTAATTGTGACAGAATTAATGTGTCTAGGTCTTAGGATGAAGTCCCGCCTAAGTCTAAGAATGATATGCCACCTCGAGATAAGTAATCATTGCACTGAATAAACAAACCAACTTCTAATCGGATTAATGATGGCTAATACAGTTTTCTATTCATAAGGCTGCCGACTGCTCTTTTATTCTTTGATGGATTTGCTTGCGTGGGTTTAAGTGTCTTGAATTGATTGTAGTCACCAAACCCCGTGCTAGTCTCTCAGGCTGAAACCCCCCTTTTACCTGTTAGAATTAGAATTAGAACTAACATAGGATTAACATAGGCTTGACTTAGATTAGAATTAACCTAGATTAGATAACCAAAATATTAAAAAATTGAGAGATTTAACCCCGCTTTAAGTGTTCGACACCCTACTTACCACGAATCTACCACCGACCGGGTACATTGCTCGTTAAAGTGTTGTTTTTGGTTAAGCCGGCAAAATATAAATTTAAAACTTGAACTTTCATAAATAAACACCACACAACGACACATCACACGTTTACCTGAGAAATAGCCAACCTTATTTCTTCTACCATTTGTTCCAAGAAAGTCGTTATGTTTGGCGTGACCTGGATGTACAATGACATGTCTCCCTGTTTTACCCATGCACCAAATCTATTGTTTGAGACTAGCATTGTGAAGTCATCACCCCGTGACTGTACCTGGAACCCCCTAAGCTACCCTCACCTCGACTGTCTTGAGATGGCATGCTTGGAGGCGGCCACAGAACGTTTTGTTCGTCATGAGACCGTTCATGTCCTTCTTGAAAGAGTGTTGTATGCATATCGACGTGGTCTTTTGTCGCATGCACCTCCCCTGATGCTCTTCATGTGAGGTTTCTTTCTGACTGATGACCCCAATTTTTTAAAATTTGTTGGTTTTCCTCAAGGTGAGTGAGGTCTTTCACTTAAAGAGGTCCAAAGTGGTCCTTTGTTATTTTCAAAAATTAAGGGGGTGTTCCACCGGTCATTTTTGGTCAAGAAACTATGTGAAACAAGAAAAAGAAGATAATTTTCAAGTTTTCTGTATGAGAAAATAAAGGAACATATGCTTAAGGTTTGTGGCTATTTTGTATCATGTCTTTAATGGATGGCACCATGTTTACGTATGGTATGTAAAACGTGTTTAAGGAAGATTTTGCGATGGTTGTGTTATTTGATTTCTCGTATTGAACGGTAAGGACCCGATGACATGATTGAGATCATGAAGCTCGGGTAACACTTAAACAAACCATCTTTGTAATGTGCAGGTGTTACTGTCTCTAACAGTTGTGCCAAATGTATGAACTTACTTGGTGAAGTTGTGGGATGCCTTATATTTATAGTGAGCCATTAGGGTTTAGAGGTAAACTATTTGATGAGTAATCAGTGGCTATGGGGAGGCCACATGTTGATCGTCTGAGGGGCAGACAAGAGGGACAAGGGGCATTGTCCTTCTGGCCCATTCGAGGAAGTACTTGCTTCCATATATGTTAGTTGTGCGTCTCCCACTGCCCCATGTTAAATTGTACATCTTGACCGTTAGCGACAGTTGGAGAAAGTTGTCCCATGCGCATGTAGTATGTGGCCTGTGATATGCTTTACCAGGCTACATGTAACATGGACATATGTAGTTCTCGTCATGAGCCGAATGGCAAACCTTTTGGTAATGGGCTCGATTTGAGCGTGTTATTAGTGGGCTTGTGCCACTAATATTGATACGCTATCCCACTCTTTAAATCACGTTGCTGTTTAACATTTTTTCATGTGGTTGACAGATGGTGATTATAGTTGATAAACATTCGTTAGAATTTAAAATTTATACATAAAATTATAATGCTTCATTTTGAACCCGTCTTGTCACTTTGATTATTAGCCACTCTTTTTATTGCGGTGTTCTTTTTTAGCCGAATTGTTCTGTTCCTTTAAATATGATAAAAGTGACAGTCATTCGCTTACGATTCATTTGTTAGTTTCTGTTGGTGCCATGTGCCAAACTTGTAACAAATTTATGCATTTTAAGAGTATTGTCATAACCCGCGGTCGCCCGATTAATCGTTAAATAAATGAAAAGCGTTAGGGTTGACAACATTTGGATCAGAAACTTTTAGGGAGAATTACATGTATATTCATTTTAAAGATTGATATTACATAAATATCCTTCATAGTTTTGTAATTACATCAATGTCCTTTCCATACTTTTGAAATTATATCAATATCCTTCACAAACTTTTAAAATCTTTTATATATTTAAAAATAAATTAAATCATAATTATAATTATTTTAAGTCTTGAAACAATTATATATCTTCTATCTATCTTTTATATCAATCATAATTATATTTTTCATATATACTTTTTGGCCTCAAGGGATGAACGAACATATTGATTTTTAGATATACATGAGAATTCAAAAGTTTGAGAAGGATATTGACGTAATTACAAAAGTGAGAAAAATATTAATGTAATTACCAAAGTTTGGGAATGATATTAACGTAATTACAAAAGTGAGAAAGACATTGATGTAAATATTCAACTTTATTAAGGATACTAGTTTCATACCCGTGTAATACATGGGCTTTTTTAATATTTATTTTAAGTAATTATTATTGTAATTCTTATTAACTAATAATATATTAAGCATGAATTGATTAAGTTAATACAAAAACGTCTATTTCTATTTCTAAATTATGTAAATATTATTATTTACATTTTTACATCATAGGTGACATCATCATCTCTCCATATCTTGAACAAATCCTATAAGATTTCACGAGATTTTTTTTGAGATTTGGCAATCAAAATTCGTATTTACTTGTCAGAGATACGATATCTTTGAATTACACTAGACGGTACCCTTCTAGGAAGGTACCGCGGGAACCGGGCTACAGTAAAAACCTAGTACCCCTCAATTGCACTGGGTGGTACCCTTCTAGGAAGGTACCATGGGAACGGGGCTATAGTAGCAAAATTTTGCCTATAAATAGCAAGCTATTTCTCATGTTTTTCTCACTCATTCTTCTCATATCTCTCTAATATTATGAAATATCTCTCTAACTTTCAGATCTAGCATTTTCCATTTATTATTTGTAGGTAATTTTCTTACTAGAAGAAATTGCCGATATTGCATACGAGACGATCAAGCTCAAGTCACATTGTTGCTAGTCTCTCACATCATATCAAGATCATATTATTGATTCTTGTATTCATTATACTTTTCATTCTTCATTGTTGTAAACGAGTTGATAGTGTTGGGTTGATTCTACCTTTGTTATAATCCGGTATTTAGCTTTGTACCATAAAAGGGTGTAAGCAACGTTGTGAGGCTTCTCCGCCGGATAAAAGGAGATTGGTGACTAGTGTTTTATGAACTCTCGAGTAGGTGACTCGGGGAGTGAAGTAGGGTAAGGAAGGTGTCCTTGCAGCCGAACCACTATAAATACTTGCGTCTCGGTTCTATCTCTTCTAAACTCTATCTTTACTTTACTTGCACTTTATATTCATTTCTTATCTCGTAGATCAATCAATATCATTAAACTTCACATCAACTTGATCTGTAAATTTTCAAAACATAAAATTAATCCGTAAAACTATTCAACCCCCCTTCTAGTTTTTCACAATTGGCATCAAGAGCAAGGTTACTAAAGTTTTTTTAAATATATTGTATTTTAAAACTTTATACGATCAAATGGATTCGGAAAACTACAAAGAGGGTCAATCTATGCAAAGACCACCTCTCTTTGAAGCTAATTGCTTTATCTATTAGAAAAATAGATTTGAAACTTATGTGAAGTCTAAAGATATTGATCTTTGGCATGTAATTGTTAATGGTGATTACAAACCTACAACTACAAACTTGATAACCGGTAAAGCGGAAGCTATTTCTTATGATAAACGAAAAGACGAACACAAAAAGATGCTTTCTAAAAATGATGAGGCCAAAATAGTCTTATATAAAGCTTTTCCTAAAAAGGAGTATGAAAGAATATTTATGTGTAAAACGGCTAGAGATATTTAGAAGTCTCTTGTTATCACTCATCAAGGTAACAAATAAGTTAAGGATAACAAAATTGCCTTGTTTGTTCAACAATACGAGCAATTTATCATTTCCAATGATGAAACTATTGATTGCGCATTTTCTAGTTTTAATACTATAGTTACATCTTTAAAAGCACTTGACGATTCTTTTTCAAGTCATAATCATGTTAGAAAATTCTTGAGGGCTATTCCAACTAAATGGCTTTGTTCAACAATGCGAGCAATTTATCTGTGGAAACTAGAAGGGGTGTTGAATAGTTTACCGCTTTTAATATTTCAGTGTATTGTTTGTTTATAAAAACTTAGATTCTATTTTATGTGATCTCAACGCACACACAATATGAACCATTTAACTAAGTAAATGAATGATAACAAGATAAATAAGTATGCAAGACAAGAGATAAGAGTTAGAAAGATCAAACCACAACACAAGGATTTATAATGGTTCGGTAACGAAGCTCCTCTTCGCCCTACTCTACTCCCCGAGTACCCAATTCGAGAGTTCTCTTTACTATGTCAACAAACTTCCTTTAGGCGGAGAAAACCGTACATAAGTAGCTTACACCAATTCCGACACTAAGCCAAATGTCGAGTTCTAATCTTAGCTAGAACCAATCTACCACACTCTTTGTATTTTGAGGACTAAAATACTAACCACACTAACACAAGATCACTTCACTTAAGCACTAACACGATCACCTCAATCTAACTATTCTCTCTATGATCACCATGATCTAACTATACTCTCTATGATCACCACGATCTAACTATTACACATAATTACACAAGATGCACAAATGATTTACAAATTATTACACAATCGTAACTACGTTACGAGAACACGAACTATGCTATAATACTTCACAACTTAATGGTATGAAGTATTCTTCTCTTGCACTTGAAGATCTAAGCTTGGATCACTTAAAAACAAATACTTAGAATTAAATGATCAGAGGAACGAAAGTGAATGTAAACTGATTTTAGAATAGAAAGAATATGTGTGCAAAAGGTAAGAAAATCTGTAGGGAACAGTCCACTATTTATAGGCAAAGCTGAGAGCGTTTTTAGATGGCCGGCCCCTTTAGCTCTATGGTCGGCCCCCTTATCACTAAGGGGGTCGCCCATAGTTGGACGCTCCCATTTTTGTCTTTTCTAGGGGAGGTGTTTCCTGGATCAAATATATCCGTTTTTAGGTGGAAATTTTGAATTCAAAACATTTATTTTGAATAAAACATTTCTTATAAATACAAAATGTTTTATATAAGTTATAAAAATGTTTTTTACATTTTATAAAAAATTGTGAGGTTGAATTAAATTCCTTTGATCATAAAATGCGTTAAGCATTTATTTATTCATACCATTAAGTGATTAAATTTTCGAAATGAAAATTTACGACTAATTACTTGTTTACTTTTAATTTTACATAGAGCGTTTTTAATTTTGTGATTATCAAAACATAGAGAAGTCAATAACGTTTTTAGGCATTATTTTTATCAACAATCTCTCCCTTTTTGATGATTACAAAATCTAAACTTATTAAATGTAAAATTATTTTTAAACAAGTATATAGTGAGTTTTTATTTTATTTCTCCCCTTTTTTATAGAATCAAAAAGGCTTCGTCGATGAATTAACATAAGTTCGACGGAATAAACGCTCCCCCTTGATGTGTGCTCCCCCTCGTTTGAGGACACCAAGGAATCAAACTATGGTGAAGTTGCTACAAAACCAAGTCTAATATTTCTAACAATTAGCAATGTCATGAAAAATATTTAACCATGGTAACAATAAATTTGTGTTAGCCAATCATCACAAATACTAACCAATTCATATAAGAGACAACTAACTAATTTACCAAATGCATATTTAAAAGCATAGATTACGACTCCATTCATTCAACATAAAAATTGCGTGTAACACACAATCATACAACTAGCATGCATTAGAAAATAAATATTATGCTCAAAGCATAATAATAATACATCATACATAAATAAGAACTACAAAGGTCCTAATTTTCCTAAGATGCCATAGGACTTGCTTGCAAAAGGTTGATTTAAAATTATTTAGTGCATAAGTGACTAAACATAGAGTCTGTTTAGTTTGGAGAAATTGATGGTGGTGGAGAGTTTGGAAATGGAGGTTGTAAAAGCATGTGTTCAATGTAGGAAAACATGTATTGAAGTTCTTCGCTTAAGCCAAGGATGAGTCTACGATTGTGGACACAACACAAGCATGTTCCCCATGTGCTTCAAGTAGGTTCAATGAAATAGGATGACTAAAGAGAGGTGGTGAAGGCATTGGAGGTGATGGAGTATTGAATTGAATGTCAAGTGGAGTTATTGGTGAAAGAGTGAGGGTAATATCTATAGGTTCCATTTTTTGTGTTGGAAGAGGTGGAGGTACTCTTGGAGGAGGTGAACTTGGTGAGTTTAAGTAGCCATTAGTTGATGGGGATGTGGAAGAGGATGGTGATTTGAGTTTGAAAGCAATAGAGGATGAAGAAGTGGCCCTAGTAGATGGTGTTTTTGAAGGTGCATTTGGTGCACTTGGAGATGAGAGGTTGTGTGTAGTTGATGACGTTTTAGTGTCATCTTGAGTGGAATGATGTTAATTTTTAGTCTTTTAGATGGTTTGGAAGTGGAAGCTTTAGTGGATGCCATGGAGGTAGTGGAGGTTGATGATAAGTGAAGAAGATGATGAATTGGAAATGAAAAATAGGAGGCAATTTATTGGAAGAAAATTATTTAGAAGTAGTATGAATTTGAGTTAGTGTAAGCATTTCCAAATGATGTTTGTGTTTTCTGGGTAAGGATAGCTAAGCATAAGTAAAAGAGGGTCAAAAAGCAAAAAGAAACAGTAAAACCCGTGAGCAGATAGGCCACCCCCTTATCTATGGTGTCGGCCCCCTTATTGATAAGGGGACCGCTTATCTGATACTTTTCAGACATCTAAATTTTGATTTTTAGCAAAACATTTGTGAGATAATTTGTGTTTGGTGAACAATTTGCAGCAAGTCTTATGAAGTGTATGCATGTGACTATAAATATGTGCATGAAACAAATATATATGCATGAAACAACTAAAAATACATAAAACAAATATGCATAATTATGTCATAATAAGCATAATATTAAGGCATAATGATTAGAGGTCCTAAATAAACTGAGCAAGTTCAAGTTCTTTCGATCGAATCGGGTTAACAACACATAAACAAATAATAAAAATCTAGTTCACATAATAAAGTCTTAAATAAATTATTCAAACAAGTTAAGTCATGCAACATCTTTATTTATTCTTCTTTCCAAAGACCCCTGTGGAAACCATAGAGGGGGGGGGGGGGGGTTGAATACGTTTCCATTATAAAACTTTAGATTAGTCAATACAAAAATTACATCACTCTCTACTGGCGGTCCCATAAATATAAGGGGCCGTCTAGTACATCAGGGGCCGCCCAATTTATAGGACCGCCTCCAGAAGAGGTTTTTCGGACTAGATCTTTTGTATCAAATCACCAATTAAGTTTGACGCAATATGAGAAGTGTCGATAATAGATTTACAATAACTAGTGCATCTTCTATCAATATTTCCACACTCACAATGTTTACTACAAAGAGCTACACAACCATGGCTAACACAACATACACAACACTTCACACAATCATAAGCACAATGCAAGTGTAAAAGTAAAGCAATAAATGTAAAGACATAAGTAAAGAGAAAGGTAAAAGAAAATGCAAACCGACACGGTGATTTATAGTGGTTCGGTCACGAAGCTCCTCTTCGCCCTACTCCACTCCCCGAGTATCCAACTCGAGAGTTACTTCACTAATCAACAAGCTCCCTTTCGGCGGAGAAAACCTTATAACGTTGCTTACATTATTTTCCGACACTAAGCTAGATGTCGAGTTCTTCTTCGGGTATAACCAAACCCGTTATGTTTTATGGCCCAACATAACAAACCTTGTGTTTTATGGCCTAAACACATAAACCGCGTCGCTTACAATATTTTCCGACACTAAGCTAAGTGTCGAGTCCTAATCTTAGCTAGAACCAATCTACCACTTCACCAATGTATTTTAAGGCCTAAAATACTAACCAACCCACAATCAACCCATCCAAATATATACATCATTTGGATCTACACACTACTAAAGATTATGGAAGACACGGACTCGATCTATATGTAACAAATGTTACAAATGGCCCGACTAAAGCTCTTGTTTTTGTCTTTTTGTGATGAAGGTGAAATCTAGTGAAAGTGACACTTGTTTTAGGAGGAGGGGGGAATGACCAGGTTTTGTAATTCAAAATAATTACCAAATAAAACATTTCTTTATAATTCAAAAATAATTTGTCTAAATAATTTTTGAGAAA
>BQNB010139857.1:0-17494 GCA_026074375.1 Tanacetum coccineum
AAATGAATTTTAACTTCAATAACTGCGTTTTTAACAAACGTTTTCGATTAACAATATAATTAATTTATTAAATATTTTTATTTAATAAATTATGATAATTAAATATAAATTTAATTATTTTGGGTCGGCACGCGTTGTGCTCAAAATTTTTGCGAGGACATTTCAGTCACCTTCTGACTGTTTTCGGATCTCGGTCAAAACTAGAAAGTTGTTCGAAATATCGTTTTACATCAAATTGCTTTAGAGTCCGAATAATGAAAACGTGATTTAGGTGGTCGTTCTTATAAGTCAAGCCGGACCCTAAAAGTCAACGATTGAAATTGTCATTCAAAAATTCGAAAATTCTCGAATGTTACAAGTACGTTATGCTTCGGCTGTAGGTTCTATCAAGTACGCAGTGAGGTGCAGTAGACCTGATGTAGCGTTCTCTCATAACCTAACGAGTAGATACCAACAGAATCCAGGCGAAAGTCACTGGACTGCTGTAAAGAACATACTGGAGTATCTTAGAAATACTAAAGATATGTTTCTTGTTTATAGTGGTGATTCCACAACTAAGCTTGTTTATAGTCGGGATGACCTTCGATCTCAAACGGGGTTTGTCTTCGTGATGAACGGAGGCGCTGTTGATTGGAAAAGTTCTAAGCAAAGCACTACCGCAATGTCTTCTATGGAAGCTAAATACATAGATGTTGCTGAAGCTGCAATGGAAGCTATTTGGATACGTAAATTCATTTCTGGGCTTGGCGTTGTCCCCAACATTGATAAACCTATGGATATGTATTGTTACAAACACAGGTGCCATTACCATAGCCGACGAACCTGGTGTTCAAAAGGGTGCCAAACATTTTCGAAGAAAATATCATTTTATTCGCGAAGTTATTCAAGAAGGTGATATTCGAATTCTCAAAGTTCATACGGATAACAACTTAGCTGATCCTCTTACAAAACCAATGCCTTGCACCAAACATGTTGAGCATGCTAGGAGCATTGGACTTAGACCAGCTGGTAGTTTCATGTAGATCTGTTTATTTTAGTATTTGAATAATTGGGATGTAAAACAGTTTTATTTCATAATGAATTGATATACTTGGTGTGATCGTTTTCATTCTATAAATACTGTGTCCTATATTAGCATGTTTAAATCCATGAATAATTTATTTATTCTAAATCGTCCATTGTCAGTTAATGATACGGGAGCATCATTGAATTAAGACAAATGTGAGTGTTTTGGTTATATTCATACAGTATGAATATTAAAGGATGATACCGCCAAACTCATATGTTGTTCATTGGATGAACATTGGACTGACCCAACCTACGAGTATTCACTACATGGATCGGCGTCAATAGTGAATCTCGCAAGTGGTTATGTCTCTCATCCTCAGACTTGAGATGCAAGTAGGTTTTGTGTGTGTGGAATGTCAATCTTTGATATGGTTCAACGCTGACCTGTTGAAGACTGCTATAAAGGCCATTTTTAGGAGGGATATGAAACACATAACGGACATATGCAATCAAAATAGGATTTGTTTCCCCACATTTTATGGAGTAAGATACTACTAGGCCCCACGACTATTTGAACAGATGTATGTGTGGCCACAACCAAATGTAATTAAGATGATACTTGATTGATTTGGTAATCTAGTTCAAAATGTCTATATCGAGAAACAAAATTGTTAAACATAAGAATGACTTATGATCCATGTTAGATGTTCAACATAGTATCTATAACAAAAGGATGATTGATATCTAAACCATTTAAATGAGATTTTTAAGAAACTATCCTCATATGTCTCTAGGGGCATTGGCGTGTTGCTAGACGCTAACATTTGCTTGTATAATTACTTGATTATTATGATGTGCGCAAGTGGGAGCTGTTGGAGTATGCTCGTGTCATAGTAACTAATTATATGGCTAGACACATGTGAGCCTATAGGGTCACACACATATATACTAAGGTACCATTTTATATATCGTGTTTATTGTATTTACAGTATATAGATAACCCACGTAACTTAGGATCACTATTGGGCTTCTAATAACTAAGTTTAGTACTTAATCTATTAGAGTTAAAAATCAAATGGGAGGCCCATTTGAGCCTACATAGTGGCCGGCTTATAGGGAAGGTCAAAGAGGGATAAGATCAAATTATTTTAGTTAATAAATGCTAGTCTTAACCCCGTAGCCTTGTAAAACACTTTTGAATGAACAAGATACAAAAGTTGAATCAAGAAAAACAAAAACACATGCCCTATGTGTGTACAAGGAAGTGTAGTATGGATATATCATAGAGGTGATCTCCATTGATCATTTGGTTTCATTGGGTGTTTCATGTAAGGGTGAAGGTCACCGTTTGATTCTACCGATCACGCTACAAAGGTATTACTTTTCTTGTTTTAACTTTGATTGATCATATGACTCTATGGATCTGTTGATAGGTGCTTTTCCGTTGCGTTTAATCTTTGTTTATATGATAATCTTTTAATTCAGCACCTATACACGCGCCTCTTCAAGACTTTGTGAATGTGATCTTCCAGTTAGGGTTTTAACATCTTAGACACCCACCAATCCAGCTAGACATTTTATTGTTTGTCCAAATCGATCAGTAAGTATCCCACATTTATTACTTAATTGTTTTTTGATCACATAAGACTAACGTAAATGATGTTTTAGAAACCTAACAAAAAGAATTGTGAGTTATGAGACTGGTATGACCAAGAACTTGAATATGATTGGTATCGACTTCAATTGAGAGAGATGTATCTTTTGCTCAACCCCCATGAAAGGCATTTACTACAAACTAAAATGACCCGTGAAGAAAGGATTCTGGATTTACAAGAAGATCTCAACCATGCTCTGACCCGTTTGACTTTTTGGAAGTTAATTTGCTTTCTACTAGTGTTGGTTATTGTTATTATGACTTCATTTGGGGAATGAAGTAAAAATGGATTTTCATGTATTAGAAGGTTATTGTAGTTAATGTATTGTAGTTCATGTATGGTACTTATGGTAGTTCAAAATGAATAAACATGGTTGTTGTTGTTTGGGTTACTCTTATGTTTGAAAAAATATGTTTAGTTCATGTATTTGCAGTAAAGACTAATTGACCATATTATGCAGTAAAGGATACATAAGACTTATGCAGTAAAAATCTACAAGTAAAGGATACATAAGACTTATCACAAAATGAGTGTAAAATTGCATAGCTTATGTTCAGGCATGTGGGGGGGAAGCCCCTTGGTTTTGGTACCACAAAAAATAATACATCACATGCCAGCACATGTTGCACATGCAACCATACTAAAAGACATATGTTTTTTGTGTCTTCACATGAAATTGTCTAACATAAAGGATATAAAAAACATACAGACTTTATACTAATTAGATTGAGAATGCACTGTCTGTTGTTGATCCTTCTCCATTTGGGCCTAATCTTGATTTCTTCATTTTATGATTAAAGATCCTCTCAGATCTTCCTTTGTTCTTGTGATATATCCTGATTGGGACAGAATCACTTGCATCAGGTTGTTTCCTTTTCCTACCTTACTTGTTCATCTTTGGTCGTTCTAGTGTTGCACTGGTATCAGCTTCTTTCCCCTTTCCATTTGGAGTAGTATGTGCTTCCTCCATAGGTTATTCAACAGTAAGCCTCCAACCAGGCTGATTATAATTCACTAATGACTCTTGTGCTTGCAGATTCTCATTGACAGGTTAAAGGTTTGTGCTTAAAGGTTTCTTAGGTGTGTACATTTCATGGTTGTGCCACTGTTGGTTCCACTCAAACTCTTGCTCTTCTCTTAATCTCTCTTGGTCTTGGTTCTAAAATTTGGCCTCTTCTTCAAGTTCTAATTTCAATGATTCTTGATCAAACTCATCTTGTCTTGCTTTATCTTTTGCAGCCCTTTTTTCCTCATCTTCAATAAGAAGCTGCTTTATATACTCATGTTTCATGTTATCCCTTATTTCATCCTCAGTCATTTCCTGTAAAGTGTTAATAAATAAGTGAATGGTCAAATAACTATAATATTAAAAAGTATTAGATAATGATTAATACTTGTTCATCCACTAGTCTCAAGCTTGTACTACCATTTCTACCCCTTCCACCCCTTCCCCTACCTCTGCCAACTCTGCATGCTCCCCTACCACCATTTCTACCCCTTCCCCCCCTTCCCCTACCTCTGCCAACTCTTCCTGTACCTCTACCACCTATGCTTTGGTCTGTTTCATCTCTACTTGCACCAATAAGTGTCCCCTCAGTTTGGTCACCTATGTTTCACTTGTTTCACCTCTGACACCACTTGTTTCACCTCTACCACCCATTGTGCCTCCCCCAAAACCCCTTCCTCCTCATCTATTTGATGCATAATGACAAAATTTTGGTTCCATTCTTCTTCTAGGCTGCTTTTTCACTTTTGGTGGTTTTGGTATGGGTTCCTTGTCACATGCTCTTTTGTTATGGCCTTTCTCATAATAGTTACTACAAGTCATTTGTCTTCCCACCCTACTCACTTGTGTATTGCTTTCACAAGGTGCCGTGACTCTATTCTTTCTTGGTCTTCCTGGCATCCTTCTTATGATGGGTGGCAAAAGTTATGTCTTGTTTTGTTTTTTCCACATGTTACTACCATAACATCTTAAATAATACTGAACAGTAAGCTTTAAAACCCTTCTCTTAGTTATACTAGTAAGAACACCGTTCAATCAGGTTACCTTATTCAAAAAGGTATAACTGCAACATGAATGGAACACAATGAATCCTGAGAAGATTCCCGACACTGCACATACTGTTTTGAATGGATATTGACACCATAACTTTCATTACCTCTCCTAACTTCTAGCTCTTGAAATCCACTAGAAATCATTGTCCCAAGCCTATTTAATAGACAATCATGTTAGTATACATACCTATAAATACATGTAAGTAAAATATAAAAAGTATGGGTATTGTACCTTTGTTGTTCTTTAAGTATTTCTAATCTCTTCATGATAGATGGTGTGATCCTGTCTTCCAATTGCATAGATTTGTTGTTCATGTGTACCAATCTTTGCATGATATACAGCCTGATGTCTTATAGTATAGTGATAATTGGCTTTGTTCTTTGAACAAGTATAGCCCTATTGAAGCTTTCTGCTATACCATTTTCAAATGCATGCCACTTTGAATATGGGTCAAAAAAGGCTCTACACCAAGAGTTGGGATTCCTCTGCATAAGATAATCATGTACCTCTGGATGTATAGCCTTTATCTGTTCCATCTTGTTATACAAATGTTGTTCCACTGTTGTAGTAGCTGCAGACCAAAACAACCTTTGTAAGTGTACACCACTGTACTTCTTTTTAAAGTTGGCATACACATGTCTTGTGCACTTTTTGTGTTCAGCATTGGGTAACCAATCAGAGACAACATCTAATAATCCATGTATAATGAACACAAAAATATAAGTGAATGAAACAATTTACAACTAATGGTCATTCAATGAAACACAAAAATATAACTCAAAAAATACCTTGTGATAATCCGATATTATTGTTAATCCAGCTCTATGACCCAACTCTAGATCCTCTTGTAACAATGACAAGAACCATGACCAATTCAAATTGTTCTATACCCTCACAACTGCCCATGAAATGGGATACATCTGATTATTTGCATACCTGCCTACTTCTGTGAGCAACTCACCTTTGCAAGTGTGTTTCAGAATGCACCCATCTAACCCAATAACCCTTTTGCAACTAGCTTTCCACCCATCTGCAACTGCAACACCCTTAAAACAGATATACATTTTGTGGAAGTATTTGTTACCATGTTATGTTTCCTCTTCTTCTAGTATGCAAGTTGATCCTAGATTTGTGTCTAAGACAACGTGCTTGTACTCCCACAACCTACCATAATGCTCTATCAAGCCTCCTTCAAAATCAAACAATGCCTTCTGTTTTGCTCTCTTACATTGACCAAGGCTAACATTAATAAGAAACTTCTCCCTAATGGCAACCTTCATCTTTAACAAAGTGATAAATGGGTCTGTTATAATCTCTTTTGCAAATTGATGAGCTATCCATTTGTAGGTGACTAAAGAACCTAGGTTGTAGTTCTAGCACACCTATGCTCAGCTTTTAGTGACTTGATTAAGAATGAATTTTCACTACCCATCCAAGATGCCTATAACCTGAACTCACAAATTGGTTTACCCTTAGCTTGTTTATCAGCTGATATCTTTGATTTAGTCCACTTAGGAGACACAGTTTTCTCCTTAACTTTGCCACTTGCCAAGGGTGTCTCACATTGCCTACTTGACCCCTCACCATCTCTACTTGTTCCTTCACCAAAGTTTTTTTAACTACTTCTAGTTTTAACCTTATTAAGCTTAAAAGTAACTTGACCCTTCCTTTTAACAGTTTTTTTCTTAGAATTCGTATCATCATGATCCTCAGTGAATAATTATTTCTTAGCCTTTATTTTTTTGTATAATGACCAGCACACCTACCTGTTGTGACATCCCTACCACAGAACACTAAAAGTTGCCTCCAATCATTCTTTTCATACCATAATTGATACCCACTAGCAACCCCATAATTAGCTAAAGCCAATTTTAATTGTTCAAGATGGTCATACTTCATGCCTAATATGGGTTGCATTTCATTTCAAGGTTGTAAGGGGTTATGTCTTAGATAAGCAATACCCCTCTGAACTTTATGTTTAGGTTCTAAAGTGCTTGAATCAGGGTCTTCCATGTGTACATCATCACTATTAGGGATTGTTCATTGATGAAACATCTAAAATGGCCATGGTTACTATAGAGCTTAGTCAGAAAAGGGTCATTGGTTGTTATGTTCTTAATTACTACATTCTCTTCTCCCTCATGAAAAAAATCTACATAATCTATAACCTCTTCATCACTAGAACAATAAGCATCACTTGAGTCACTAGATTCATAATCTATACCATTTGAATTTTTATAATCCATAGCATCATACACAAAGTGCTTTGTATACAAATCTACTACCCATTTGCTTTCATACCCAACCTTTAAAAATTCTTGAACATCAGCATCATTTTTTAGATTACATAATCCTTGTGCTAAGGTTTTGCCTACTTTGCGATAATACAAACTAAAGATTAGGGAACGAACTAACTTCCTAACAAGTTCACGCAAATCAGCATACAAAATACCTTCAAAGTTGAGGTCAGTTATTTGCTTTTCATCACCATTGATATATGAAAAGGGATGTGGTAAGAAAATCTCATCATGCTTTAGGTTGACAGTAAAGCTACGATGTTTATCAACTCTACCTGAAATTAGGTTAAAACAAATTAGCATTTAATTCAGCAATTAAAACAAAAATAATACTTGATGTCGATGATTAATAACTATACCTTTAGTCATGGTGAAGTTTGATTGCCGTAATTATAAACGGGCATTGGATTGTCAAATTAGGGTTTATCATATATAATTGGGGGAAAAGTTATGACTAAAGTGTAATTTGGGGTATTTATATGGGTTTGACTTTGGTGGGTACTGAAATTAAATATGTGGGGTGAGGTGGAATAAGTCTGGTTGAGATGACATCTACGTGGAAAAAAATTAAACAAAAATGAATTTAACCGGGTAAGAAATGTGACGTGTCAGTCATTTTAATTTTTTAACCGGTGAACACCGGTACCATTTGACATAGTTGGTAAGTTTAAAAATAAAATAAAGTTTGGATGGTTATAATGGGAGTTTATATTCCATTTTGCCTAAGTCGGGAAAAAATGAAAAGTATGTTGGTAATTTATGGCTTTAACCCATCCATTAATTATACCTTTAGTGATGTGTGACGAGTTAGAACTTTACATTTAAAACTTGTTTATTTTAATCTTTACTTTTTATGTTTTTATATTTGTCATTAACAAAACGTAGAAAGATCGTAAAATATAAATAATTTTTTACTCGATTATTTGTATTAACAGTAAATAATTAAGTTCAAAATAAATAAAAACAATTCTTTGTAGCTTGATTTTCTATAAAAGCAATCACACTTTCTTAGGTGGCGTTTGGTTCATGAATTTAAAATTCCAAAATTTTAAATTTCGTGAAATTTCAATTCTTGAAAATTTAAAATACATTCGTATGTTTGGATAACAGAAATTCATAGTATTTTGAAATGTCCTTATGCTTATTCTTGCGATTTTTTTAAGGAGTGACGGTTAAGGGTGTCAAAAAAACCCGACCTGACCCGAACTCAAACCCGATTAAGTCTATTCGGGTCGGATTACTCGGGTTAAAAAAATTATTGGGTCAACCTGGGTACTAAATAGGGTCGAGTATCGGGTTTAAAACTTTTGGCTAACTCGGGTTCAGGTCGACCCGATTGACTCAAAAAAGATTTTTTTTAATTTTTTTAGTATAAATTTTATAGCTATTCTATTTAAACGAGTACAAAATAAGTAGTTTTATTAAATTTACTCATATTCGGTTTGACCTGAACCCGAATGGCCCGGCTCGAGTTGAACCGATCTAACCAAACAAGAAAAAAAGTAAAAATAATATTTTGATCTAATTTGGGTCTTCATATAAAAATATTTCCAAGCAAATTAAAATTCCTTACTTTTTTAAGGAATTCTAATTCTCCTCATTTTGGCAATTTTTGAAATTTTAAATTCCTTCATCTGAGTTACCAAACACAATATTTGTAGGAATTGATAGTGCAAATGCCATGAAATCCCCCAATGTACCCCCAACCAAACACACCCTTAGGCTATGCCTTACAATAACTCGTAAGAGTGTGTGAGGCATACCCTCACGCATGAGCCGTACCAAAAGCACAAGAAGTGGTGCTTGAGAAGAGGAAAAAAAGGGACGAAAGGTAAGCTCATAATATCACTTTTTGTGTATTTGTGAGACCTCTTTAATGTTTATATAACAAGTTGGTTTACCCGCGCTCCGCTGCGGGGCACGGGCATTGACGTTCGTTTATGGTGGATAGAATTGCATCTAGTTAACTTCAGTTCACATGCATATCAATAAACATAATACCGCGCTTTTGACAAAACATGTATGGGTACATAATGAAACACATAGTTATATTACATTCAAGTATATATGACCAATAAGTTCATATACTCTTTCATTACATTGTAGTGAGTAGTAAACTTAATAAGTATACTGAGCAGTAAACCCAAACAATCTTTTAAAGTCATGAAGTTAGCTCTAGTAGCCTTCTCTTCCATATCATAGCCACCTAACAAAGTCAACATGAACTACTAAAGTGCTGCTAAATCATAACCCAAACAACCTTAGCTCATGATTTTAAATTTATTCCTGAATCCAGACAACACATGCACACAAAGTGACTATCCTTACATATATAGTAAATGCATGGGCATAATTCAATTCTGATTTTAATTCAGTCCCACATATGTTATTAGTTGAGCGCAACGATCAACCTTATTGAGAGTGCTGGGTATAGAAAGACCATGAACTCGATCATCCTTTAGTCGATCCTCTTTTAGCTCAGCATCAGTCGGACCAATTGTATATGCAAAACAGAATTGATCGATGACGCCTGTAAGAAAAAGCATCATGCAACAGATTTCAATGTACTACTTAATGGCATTTTAAATATGTAACCTTATGAGAATAGTGATTTTATTAAAAAAACTAACAAACTTTAGTCATTGATATTTAAAGCTGAACTTCGTAGAATAGTGATTTTACTGTCAAAGCTAAACTTGAGTATATCGATAGTTTAAAGTCTCAACTTCAATAAACCTGAAATAGTAAGGAATGGTATCATTTTTAGGCAATGAGACTATACACAAGTCAATATTCAAACTGAAAGTTGATGATCGGTTTAGCGGAAAAGAAAACGCAATGGTACATCAAGAAAACAAACATTCAGCATGGTTTATAATTTAATGTTGTGTTTGGCGTGAGGTTCAAGAAAGGCATTACCTAAGTAGTAACATTGACATTCACGCAAAAATGGCTTGGCTAAAAAGTTTTGAGTACTTATATTAGCTTACAACTTGAAAGTATCATTAGGTATAGAAAAACATAAGTATAAGAACCAAACTTCTAACATGCCTAAGCTCAATAATATAGGCGCAATTATTTTGGATTCTATTCCTTCCCATTAACACTTAATTTATTTTGTAGTCTCTTAAGTCATTGATTTCAACGAAACTATATATAATGAAATAATCGACATCTTTTTTATGTCTGTTAGAACGCTTTATAGTTTATGCCAAATATGATTACAACAATAACACCTATCCTCACAACTCTCTAACCCATCTTTTTAATTAGGCTTTCGTCCAATCCTGTTAATGATCTGCGAGGTGACTTACAACTAAAGTGCAACTATGACTTTAAAACAATTTCTTTGTATTATTTAAAATGTACTCTTTCTATTTTAATACGCACGTTTCATAAGGAGTAATATGCGAAAGCTACTAATCAATTGATGCATAAGAAACCGTTCACATTATATTCCTATGATACATATTGTTTACTATGCCCTAGTTGTTCTATTCTCTGCTCATTTTAGCAGCTTAACATAGAAACATGTCAAACATTTACGAGATTGCAAAACGCATGGAAGAGAAGAGGTTACGTGCGCTATTAAAACAAACAATGGTACATTACAAAGCGTACCTAGTAATAGCAGTTGGCATTCCAAAGATAGTTGATATCATTCATTGATAATTCCATTGCAGAAACTCAGATCGACCTGGTGGTTTGAGGAATTTCCCAAAAATGTTATTGATTGGCTCAGAAGGGTAGAGCATCAGAGAAACATGATATATCTTATATGGCTGCAACTTCAGAAAGTTGTTGCGCCAAGATGTAGACTGCCTCCACTTTGTTCCTCCCTACCAACTAACTCATCATCGCCTTTTATAAAACAGTATGAGCACTAAGCTCCAAAATGACATCAGCAAACTAAGCATTAGCAAAATCAATCGCTTTCGCAATGGATACTACCAGCGTTAGCATCTAATGTCGGAAATGCAGACGCATTTGAAATGGTTGTGAAGTTAGTACTTTGCCTCGGCAGAACATAAATACTTAAGCTCTTAGCTAAATTGCATCCTAATGGATGCAAATTAAGACACCTTACTACAAAGCAGTATGCTTTTGGGAAATGTGTACTTTAAATATTTCAATTATAACATAAAAGGTAGTTCATTTTTCATACACGTGATAGGTATGTGTCTATACCTACAGTTTACGACACGTACACATTAACAAAAAATAGACAGTTTACATCGTCACACACCGATTAACAACGCCACACACCATAAACGGCAACAGTGAAGTGATCGACGGCATCGAAGAGACTGTAGCGTAGGTGACATTCGACATCCAGTGGAAAACATTTAATGCAACCCGAATTTTTCACCCGCCTCGAAAGGTTAAATGCATTTAATTCTACCTGGTATCCTCGAATCGGGTTAAATGTAGCCTAAATCGTGAGGGATTAAATAATACCGACTGATAGTCAGAGGAGCAGGGTACATGACTTCACCTCCATTCTCAATAACAAAACACATACATATTACGTGTTTACTATCTAACTCGACAAAAACACACACTCCTTCTGTCTTTAAAAACATATCTCACCTCTCTCAATCTTTTTTTCTCTGAAAAGAAGTATGCTTTTAGGAAATGTGTACTTCAAATACTTCAACTATACCACAAACGACGGTTCCTTTTTCATACACATTTACAATAAGCAGACACATTTACAATAAGCAGACACTGCTGATCGGCACACGCCGGTCTACAATGCCACACGCCATAAACGACGGCAACGAAGTGGGCGGCGACGTAGGTAACATTTGACAGTCTACAATTATTTTCCAAATCATTAGAGTATAGCACAAAAAAACAGCAACAATGTTATCAACCAAAGTAGCTACTATGAATCCCGAGCCATCATAAGCAGGCAAACCAAGTTTTACCCAATTTATCATGACATATAAAAAAAATTTCCTAACCAAAGCATTGTTCAATCAAATGTTATAAATTTATCCGCCATGGCGGCAGAATCAGTAACCTGTCCCGCCAAGATACAAACAATCTCAAGGATAAATCCGTTGTGGCTGCAAAGTTATGAACATGTCTCGCCAAAAGCAATTAAACTCAAACCTCGTTCGCAAAATGTTATTCCTTTATATAAAGAGCAGCACTCTTTGCCAACATCATAGTACACACTGCCTTTGAATAAATGTTTTCAACCCGCATACTGCCTTTAAATAAATGTTAATCCTTTATACAAAGAGCAACGCTCTTTGCCGACACCATAGCACACACTTGCCAAAGTGAAACAATTACTGATCGAATTTAAATTCAATTTAAACAAAGAGAAGCATTTACAAATTTGGAGGTTTAAAAAACTACTATTCAATATCTTTCGCACTTTCATTCACCTCTCATCATCACCATCGTCACGCAACCATCGTATCATCGCCATGGATAGCAGCAACGAAGAGAGCGGTGGCATCGAAGGAGCATGTACACAATAAGAAACACTAGCTAAACAAGATGATCAGGAGGTCGGGGAGGATTGAACAAGAAGTAAGCCATATTATTTAGAGAGAGAAAAAGAAAAGATGTGTATGTGTTTTAGAGAGAGAAAGAACACACACACACTCTTTGGTGAAATGATACAAATGAATCCTCACCTTTCCATGGAAGTATGAAGGGGGTATTTATAGTCCAAACACAACTAAACTATACTAAATAGTCTAATCTAGTCCCTGCGTGTTTGGCTATTTATCAACTAATGTAATTCCGGATAAGTCAACATATTTTAAGGCTAACAATCTTCCCCCAATATGTGGACATACGGAATTACTTACAATGTTCCTATCAGGTACAAATACAACACAAATAAAGTCTTCCAAAGCTGAAGATGTCTTCTGAGTTCTCCTAGTCTTGAAACTTGTACTCCAGCTTGGATCTCCAGTGTCTTTAATTGTACAGGAAACATTGTAGTATGCATGAGTTGGATTAACTTCCCCCCAATTCATGCAACATGTCTTGAAAAGCTTTCTTCTTAGACTTCTTTTTGGCAAAGTTTCTAAATCAGCTTCCCCCAAACCAACATCCCTATCTTGAGCAGATTCTAAAACTTTGATGTAGCTAGACAAAACTTCTATTTGTCATTAACGTGCATAGCGGAATTTTGAAAAAGTAGAAAACCACATCAAACACTACTGCTACTTGTCATTAGGTCTTGGTGAATATTCGTTCGGGGGTACATGCAAGGAATCTGCGACAATTCTTCTCACGTATGCAGTATACTTCACAAACCATACTAAGTAAAGTAGTATACACTATTTCCCTCTGGAAGTTGACATGGTAACATCAAAGTCAATTAAGTCCCGGATGTACACATTTTCCTCCATGATGGTTGCGAACTCTCGGAAGCATCATTGTCATGTACATCCATATACTCGAGAAGTTCTTGTCATAAGCATTAATCTTTAAAAGTTATGAAAGACATTGAAGAAATTTAAAGGATTTTGCTTTGACTGTGAAGTACCATTGACGTTATGTAGCTTTAATTATCCTATGAGGATTGCTGATTACATCTCAACCTTTAAACTCTCTGGCTAACTTACCAACCTCGTATTATGTCGGCTATTGTTGTGACCACTTGTTGAAGTAAACCCGATATACCAAACTTGAAAATGAAGTAGAATCCCCTAAATTTGTTACTTAATCTTGCACTGTTGTTGATTGAAGAACGGTGCAAGATTAAATCTATAAGTACTCTATACTCAACCAGAAAAGTATAAGAAGTACAACACCTCTTGAAATTATCCACATCGACATCTGCGTGTGACACTGAGTACTACAATGTAACTCCTTTAAGTGATAGCTATAACCCGTGAGCACTACAATGTAACTCCTTACATCAGGAAATAACTAGATAATCCAAGTCTCAATCATAGCTGTATACGTTCAAGCAAGTCATCAATCGATAGATTGGGTTTGAAGAAAAGGGGTAGAAAATAGAAGGAAGTCTCGATGATGAAATAAGTAGACGCCTTCGTGAAACTCAACTTCAATCTCAAATAAGGGATACCAAATCAACTTTGTGATTACTTGTCATCGTAATCCGAATCCTTAGCCGTTTGTCATTTTAGTGAATCTTATTCAGGTCGTTTTTAGTGTTATGTATCATGTTTGTTGTGTTGTTGAAATCAATTAACGTTCAGGGATTTTTCAAGTCTATGATTTAAACTGTAACAAGAATCGACTTTTACGAGATTTTACTAAATCAAAAAAAACTGTGAATAATAAAAAAATGTTGTTGGTCAAATCGTTGTTGTTGTCGAAGAACTTGAGCTTTTGTTAACGATTAATGAGCTTAAAAGGATGAACGGCAAAATTTGGTTCACTTTAGAGAGCTAACAGTTGAATTTTAGCTTGTAAGGACTAACGGTGCAATGAAGTTTCAACAATGAGGTTTAATAAACAAGTGAAGGATGAATTGTGAATTGATCGTGAAGTCCAGGGACCAAACTTGTAAATTTAGAAATAAGTTTATAAAAATAAACATTTTCCCTCCATGCACGTCATCTTCTTCATTTCAAATTTAGAAATAGAACGATTGTCTTTTCTTTCTCACGGAATTATACAGTGATCGTTGGTAAAAAATAGATATACCATGATGATTGAAAAAAGATCACGATCACAACGGTATATGTTATAAGCCCCGTAATGAACCGTCACTCGAAACCGAAAAATCCAAAATGGCTTAAAACGTGTAAAATTTGCCCTTGTTTGAGTGGTAGATTGGTTCCCTAATCCTTGTTTATAGATCGGTTGCTTTGCTAGAATGACTAGTTCGGGTCCTTAAAGAATACGACTAGATTGGTTCCTATAAGAAAATGACTAGATCGGTTGATGAAGGTTGAACTCGTTCGGTTGTGCTAGATCGGTGCATTAGTTCGGTTCCTTCTAAACTTGTACAATCATCCTTGTATTGTCTTCTTCTTCTCTTCTTTAGAAACCAATAAAAAAGCTAACAAAAATCCAAACATCCTTGTGAAGCTAAAGCGATGGATCTTTTCTTCTTTGTTTTTCAAACCGTTTGGACCATAAAAGCAATAAGCCACCCAAAATAAGCTTTAAAATAAGCAACGGATAAGCTTCAAAAAGCTGTGTTAATGAACCAATAAGCCACAAACAAAAGAGCCACAAAAAAAGTTGAAAAAGAAGAAACTTCAACCGAAATGATTTGAAGAAGAAAAAAAGAAAGCAAAACGATGTGTTTTTTTTTCTTTGTCAAACAAAACGCACCCTTATTTCTACTAAAATACGAGACACACACACACATGTTTTATATTCAAAACAAAACAACAATAAGCCCAGTAATGAAGTTTTTAGGGGAAACTGTTTAAAGCCCAAAATAAAAGAAACAAAAACAGTTATTATGAAAGATATAGAGAAAAATTTTCATTTATCCGAATAGAAAAGAAAAGAAAAAAATAGAAAAATAAGCCGAATCAATAAGCTCAAAAATAAGCTACCACAACAAAACCACAAACACAACACGCACGAATACAATACACACCCGGTTAGCTCTTGATACCAATTGTACATAATAAGAAACACTAGCTAAACAAGATGATCCGGAGGTCGGAGAGGATTAAACAAGAAGTAAGCCATATTATTTAGAGAAAGAAAAAGGAAAGATGTGTATGTGTTTTAGAGAGAGAAAGAACACACACACACTTTGGTGAAATGATACAAATGAATCCTCACCCCTCCATGGAAGTATGGAGGGGGTATATATAGGTCAAGACTAGGGAAACTATTCTAACTTAACAATTCTAGTCCCTGCAAGTCTTGCCTAATGATAACTAATGTAATTCTGGATAAGTCAACATATTTTAAGGCTAACAGAGCATAAGCCTAAAGTATAAGCAACCCGAACCATAAACCATAATTATAAACCTGCTCATAAGCCCACGGGTGTAAGAAGCTATATCTAAAAATTAGATAGCCTCATAAGCTGGTAAAATAAGCCAATCCAAATACACCCTAAGAAAACAAAATAAACTAATCAGGTAATTTAATAAACTCATAAAATTTATAAGAAAACACAAAATCAACAAAAACCCTAAAATACAAAACCATAATCTTACCATCATTATACATAATTGCCTCATCACCTCATGAACCCTAAAAAATAATAAGGCAGATAAAAGTCCATGAGTAAACTCTAATATCAAAATCGAAAAAAATTGAAAACAAAGAAATCAAATAAACTATGAATAAACAATAAAAAGTAAAAAAATAAACTTACATATGATCAGACGCTAGATCATGAAATCAAACATACCTCTTTTTTGCAAGATTAATAACGCTAAAAAATAATAGTCATCAACCCCAATACGAAACAACAATTGGGCCACCAAAATCAACCCAACTCCTGCTGTTTAATAAAATTAAAGAATTATGCCACCAAAACCAGCACCACATATCAAGAAAGATCAGAGAAAAAAGATTGAGAGAGGTGAGATCTGTTATTAGAGAGAGAATGTGTGTGTTTTTGTTGAGTTAGATAGTAAACACGTAATCGCTACGTGTTTTGTTATTGAGAATGGAGGTGGAGCCACGTATATCAGGTTATAAACATTAAATATCGGGTCGGGCCAGGGCGGGTGGCATTAAATGTTTTCACAAATTATACGGGTCGCATTTAATAAGCATGGGTCGGGCAAAGCGGGTTAAAGCATTAAATTTTAAAACCAGAGATCTTGATCTTTGTATTGTTTTATAATTGAATATTTTGTTGTGAGTGTGTGAGATGTTTTGTCACGTATGTTTACATAAAAATAGTTATATTAATGAAAAGTAATGTAATGTGACCATAAGGAGTGAAAAATAAGAAGTGAAACAAACTAATCTCAATCAGATAACAAAACACAATCCACCACTGCTAATCATGTATGGATCAATAATCTACCTTGATTATTGTTCTATTACAACAGAAACTAAGATCAAGATGATCTACATATTAGGGTTTACAACTTTTAGAGAGAAAGAGATGAACGAATTTTAGAGAGAGAATCAGGCTAGAAAAGTGAGATAGAAATTAGGTTATGACCAGCTTTTATACTGCTTGACCACCGACTTGATAGATTCCAGACTTGACAGAAATAGCCCCCCATCTTTCAAGCTTTATTCATCTTGAGCCTAAACATCTTTAATGCCTAAACTAAAAATGACAAAGATACATAATAAGCCCCTAAACTTTTGTGTTTACCATTTGAGACTATTATTTCAATATCCCCCCTTAGTCACAACCTGGTAAATATCATGCATACCAAGTATTTTAACCAATTCAAAATGCTAAATTGTATCAAACCCTTTTGTAAGGATATCTGCAATTTGATTTGCAGAATCCATGATTGATGCTAAACTACACCTTAAAATATATATAATATATAATAAAATATAAAATATATATAGTAAGAATAGTCTAG
>BQNB010139858.1:0-17494 GCA_026074375.1 Tanacetum coccineum
GATCTTACATGCTAGTCTTCCGCTGCGTGCTCGTATTTATTAATAGTTAATATGATCTTAATGTCTACTAATTCCAACAACCGTGAGCTCGAGTCACTAACTGTTGGGTTTTACAATCTAATTAACTAATTAATTAACACGAGTACGCAGCGAAATTATAGATTATATGTAGAATACATTAATTAACAAGGATAAAAGATGTATACCTTTTAGCACGAAACGATACACCGCTTAAAGGTAACCGTTAACACCGTCTTCTATATACGCGTGTGTATAACGTCACACGCGAAAACCCTCCAAGATCTAAAGCAAGATCTCTCTAAGTCGACACACACAATACGTTCTTAGCAAACAATGAAATATGCTAGTACTAGTAGTGTTTTAGCAAACGAACACCACAACACTTGAATCTAATCAACACGCGAGCAAAAACCACCGCCTAGTGGTGGTGGTACACGATCGAACAAACACCCTTTAGGGTTGTTTTGTTTTTGGCCGATCGCAAGAAGGGAACAAAACCCTTTTGGGTTTTTGTCTCGGTCGAACACACAAGAGAGGAAGAGAGGGAGAGTTTTAGGGTTTTTAATTCTTTTGGCTTAGCAAATAAAGAACCCTTGATCCCTATTTATAACCTCTAATACTTGGAGTGCAAGAAAAGCAATCCCACCTCCTCTTGGAGTGGGATTCGACCGACCAAAGGGAAGAGAGGGGTTTTCCCTCACTTTCCTTTTTCCCGTTTTGCACATTAGTCCCTAATGTTTAACTATTAAACATTTAACTAATATATTTATTTATCGTTTACTAAAAACACTAGTTAAACATTGTTTACGTATTAACGTGTACGCCCCCTTAGGCTCGAATAAATAATTCGGACATATATTTTTTACGATGGACATATTCCAACAACATCTTCCAAATCAAACGACACCTTAAATTTTAAAGTATTGCAAAAGGCAGCCATATCTTTTTGTCCTTTCCAAAAATATATTTACCGGATAACGTATTTGTTGTATACATAACATGCAAAAGGAAAATTAACACCAACCTAAATGAAAAATTCTTTTCGACAACATAAGAATATAAGGGGTTACCTGTCGCAAAGCATGAATAAAAACACTCATTGGTACGTATTGGAATGTTGTATTTATATTTCATGAAACAATTGCATAAATAAACAAACATAGAAAGATACTAGAATGAACCAATCAAGACATGCATAAACACAAACAAGTGGTAGAAAAACAATTAATTGCAAAGCAAAAAAGTGCTTCGAATTCCGATATTGAGACGATACGTTTGATGTTCCAAGATTCTTTTTTTTATTTATGTTAGTTATCATCCATTTTGTTCTTGGCTTATTTCCTAAGTGATATTACGAGAAATAACTTAAAATAACCTTATTTGGTGCGTGTTTATAAACTTATTGAAAATTAGGTGGTATTTGTTTTTTAAAAAGACCCTCTTAATAGCCTCTTGATCTGACTCATTCAGACGCGCTCAGACATTTGATTCATTAAGTGCGTCTGTTTTTTTCTCTCGTTCAGACGCGGTCAGAGGCCGAAACATCTTAACCAACTAGATGTGGATGAGGGGTCTTGATGCCTCTTAATGCCTCTTCACTCTTTACTCTCTTTTTTGTGTTTTTTTTTTTGTTATATTTTATATACTTTATTTTATTTTTTTCTCTTTTCATTTTGTGAGATATTTTTTTCTCTTCTTTTTAATATTGATACTATGTTATAATTTACTTTTTTTCTTGTTAAATAAATAATTTTAAAAATACTAATGATGATGATGCTCAAACATTTAAAATATACTATTAAATTTTATTTTTAGCAATCTTATGATTGTAAAGTAAATGACAGTAACAATTCAAAAATGATAAAGATGTTGAGCCACATGGGAGTACAATATATATGACTTTTACGAAAATAAATTGCGACATGATTATTTTGTTTCCATTTCTCGTATCCCTAACCCTAAAAGGAATAAAGAACACGAATACAAGTATTGACCTCACTCAGTGGATCCGAGAAATAGCCATCAAGTTTACACACTTAAAATCGCTTCGTATTCGTCATTTGGTTATTCGTGATTCTGATCTCGAGCTCCTAGCGAAAAACCGAGGGAAGGATTTGCTGAGTTAGAAAATTTGCGAGTGTAAAGGGTTTTCAGAGAATGGGCTAATGTGTGTTGCTAAGTATTGTAGCGAGTTGACAGAATTATGTTTGGAAATAATTAATTTGGTTGTTGATGACGAGGTGGTAGAGGAGCGTGGGAAATGGTTACGCGTGCTGACGTTGCGTAAAACGGGGATTGAGAAGTTCTCGTATATGTATGTGGTAGTACTGATACTCCCTTTGGTCAAGAAGATGTTGCGTTCCTTGTAGATAAGTGTAGGGAGTCTTTAGTTTCGTTAAGAGTTGATTCATGTTATATAGGCGATGCTGCACAGGCCATTAGTACCTGAGGTGGTTAGATGATCCACTTCCACAAGTCTGGTCTTGTCAGTGTTACTTTCTTCATAGGTGTCTGAACTTGGAAGTTCTTCATACGGACTATGTGTGTGGAGACATCGGATTGGGTTGTATTAGTAAGCTTGGCAAGAAATTGCGCAAACTGACTGTTTACTCCGGGACTTGTGTGGGATTAATGGCTGTGGCACAAGGATGTCCAAATTTGGAATATACACATGTCGAACTCACTGATATTTCAAATGAAGCTTTGGAGTGTATAGTGTTAGATATAGTATTCATTTTAGTCAATAGGTTAGGGGGTTTAGTGTAAATTTAGCTCTAATTATAGCCATATTAAGGTTATTGGGTTTCTCTACGGCCCAAGCCCATCCTCCCCCTCATCTCTATAAAAGGAGGTGAGGGGGGAAGGGTTACACATTAATTCTTCCAACGTGTTTGTTCTCTCCCTCATCTCTATAAAAGGAGGTGAGGAGGAGGGTTTTGTACTTCATTCTTTTCCTTACTCAATAAATATATAATATTGAGGGTTATATTCTTGTGCATCTTTTTCTTTTCTGTCATACATAATCTGCTGGGGTGTGTTCGTCTTCAAGATCAGATTTATTCCGCACTAGTAACCAGGTTGTAGGGTGTCGAATCCTACAATATTGCTTTTTTGCGTCATGTTTTCTGACTTTTTGTTAAATTTTAATGAAGCCCTGCAAATTATTAATGAGATGAAGACATTTTTTTATGCAGGAACTGCTCCTAAGAAGAGCCGTCGAGTGGGTTCATTAGAAACTGTGTCAAGTATGAATTCCAAAGGTATATATAAAACACAGCGATGCTTGGTTATAAAAATGTGAAACATTGGCTATGCATATACGTTGGGAAACTTTCTGTACGTTTGGTTTGTTTCCGTATAATTTAATGCTTTGGTTATAAAAATGAAAACATTGCTACGCATATACGTTGGGAAACTATACTATACGTATTGTTTGTTTTCCGTATAATTTAATTTAAAGTTTTCCCTTAATCCTGTTCAAGCTAATCCTCAACCATCTCACGAACTTTCGAAGGACAAAGGCTGAAATTGCGACTCAAAAGTCATAATAACGAGAAATAATTATTTGCTAACTCTGTGTTATGTGTAGGTGATTACGGAAACACTTTCAAAGGAAGAAATTGGCGACTAAAAGAGTTGTTTAAAATGATAAACATAGACAATAGTGGAACAATTACTTTTGAGGAACTTAAAGAGGGTATGAGACGAGTGGGTTCTGAACTTATGGAGTCTGAAATCAAGGACTTTGATGGATGCGGTAAGCACATATTATAACATGTGACATTGTAACATATGAGAGTAGAATTAGCAATAAATTGGTTATATAATCTGTGAAAAGAGAATGTTCAGATAATAAGTTTATAAATGCCCTGAAAAATTGTCAAGGACCTGGGAAATGCTTCTGTATCGTCTTTATGTAGAGAGTAGATGTGAGGGACTTGATGATTCAACAGTACCTGAAATTAAAAGATACAACCTTTCAAATGTTATTTTGCAGTGTAGTGCAGTTGGACGGCTTTTGACTTCATGGAGATAACCTGAAAGGTAATTAGAAACAATTATGTATATTGTTTTCTCGCACATTAATAATTTTCAGCATTTGAAGCGGAAGTTGGATACAAATGGTGGATAAACGAATTTTGGAAAGTGATTAAATCGTTTAATTTGTCTGTTCCTCCTCGTGAGCTGCAGAATAAGGATCCGAAATTTGTTCTTCAGTCGGTTATGAGTAGGTGGCTTCCATTATCGGATACTATTTTGTCTATGGTGGTTAAACATATTCCTGACCTTGTTAATGCACAGTCGTTTCGTATTTCACGACTTTACCTAAAACGAGAATTTTAGATAGTGACTTGGTAAGTCTGATTGGGTGATTGCGGGCTGAGCTTGTGAGAAATCTGTCGAGGCATGTATTCTAGACCGGAAGCTCCATGTGTTGCGTTTGTATCAAAATGTTGCAGTTCCTAATAAAATGTTACTCAACGACACGAAAAAGATGAAAATGAAACAACTAACCATGAAGAATAGTGAAGTGGTGATTCTAATGAGTGTTTTTTTAGCATTTGCGAGAGTTTTTAGCGGTGTTCTTCATGCGGGTCAGAAGGTGTTCGTGTTATCAGCACTGTATGATCCTCTTAAAACAGGTGAGTCGGTTTAAAAGCATATTCAAGAAGCTGAATTACATTTGTTGTATTGTTGGTTTGGCTTTGACTTCATGGAGAAACCTGATAGGTAATTAGAACATTTATGTATTTGTTTCTCTGCACATTAATAAGTTCACATTGTAAGCGAAGTTGGATACAAATGGTGATAAACGGATTTTGGAAAAGTTGATTAAATCGTTTAATTTGTCTGCTCCTCCTCGTGAGCTGCAGAATAAGGATCCAAAATTTGTTCTTCAGTCGGTTATGAGTAGGTGGCTTCCGTTATCGGATGCTATTTTGTCTATGGTGGTTAAACATATTCCCGACCCTGTTAATGCACAATCGTTTCGTATTTCACGACTTTTACCTAAACGAGAAATTTTAGATAGTGACGTTGGTAAGTCTGATGTGATTGCGGAGGCTGAGCTTGTGAGGAAATCTGTCGAGGCTTGTGATTCTAGACCGGAAGCTCCATATGTTGCTTTTGTATCTAAAATGTTTGCAGTTCCTATTAAAATGTTACCTCAACGAGACGTAAATGATGATATTGTAAACAACTATCATGAAGAAAGTGGAAGTGGTGATTCTGATGAGTGTTTTTTTAGCATTTGCGAGAGTTTTTAGCGGTGTTCTTCATGCGGGTCAAAGGTGTTCGTGTTATCAGCACTGTATGATCCTCTTAAAACAGGTGAGTCGGTTTAAAAGCATATTCAAGAAGCTGAATTACATTTGTTGTATTTAATGATGGGTTAATGTTTAAAACCAGTGGCTACTGCTCGTGCTGGTAATATTGTTGCTATCAGAGGTTTAGGTCAACATATATTGAAAAGTGCGACTCTTGCATCCACTAAAAACTGCTGGCCGTTTTCAAGTAAGACATTTCAGGTTTCCCCGACTCTAAAAGTGGCTATCGAGCCGTCTGCACCTACTGATATGGCTGCACTTATGGAAGGGTTACGCCTTCTAAACCGTGCAGAACCATTTATTGAGATTAGTGTTTCTGCTTGATGTGAACACGTGCTTGCTGCTGCAGGTGAAGTTCATTTAGAAAGATGTATCAAGGATTTACTTATGGTATCAATCACCAAACAGCTACCTACAGGTGAAGTTCATTTAGAAAGTCCTAATGATAAGGTTATGTTACTTATGGTCTCAATCACCAAACAGCTACCTACAGGTCTTGCTTACTCCACTTTCAAGGCATTTTCACATTGACTAAGATATCCAACTTTAATCAGGCTTTCAAGGTCATATCTTTTTCTGGGGGTTGATATTCCAAGCATGTCTTCCAATTTTAAAAAGTTGAACACCCTTTATTTATAGACCCCTTAGTGATTAGTCATTTATTGTGTTCGCATTATGATATCTTTGTTGTACGTGTATGATCTTTATTCCCAAGTACAACTTATAGTAGCAATCTTTTCTATGTCTTGAGAAAATGCTTTTATTTTTTTTATATAGATGCGAGGTACCATTATGGTTATGAAACACTTTCACTGACCAAGTATAACGATTTATGCTGGAATTTCACATTGTTCATAATTCATTAACCGTTACTTAATTTTTCACTTGGATACTCATAAAACAAATATTCACTCTAAAGAAATTCTTAAAAAAATATTTAGCCAAAAATAAATATGAAAACAATAATCACAAGTCATACCCGCCCATCGGGCGTGTTTTGCAACTAGTATATATATATATATTGGCATTTTCTTTGCAGAACCACTTTTTTGTACAGAACATACAGAACCACCTTTTTTACTCTTAATAATGCATGATGTACAATATGTCAATATATAATGACATTTTTAAAAATATCTACAACTTATTTTAGAAAAAGTAAATAAATTAGGGGCAAATTATGTATTTAGAAAAAAGATTTAAAACTTCCGTAACTTTAGGATCTCATTTATTTTTTGTCGCCTTCTTTTTTCTCATAGCCCCCAACTGCCTGCATCTCTTCCATCTCTACAATATTTTTCTCTTGTTTCGATGGTTAAATGTTTTTTTTCTTTTACATTAGAGTTTTAATCTTAGATTCTGATTTGTTGGTCGATAATGATGTTCGAGGTGCTGGCAAACGTGTGTACCGTAATAGCGATCGGATTTGTGCTGGGCTTGGTAAGTTTTTTCCAGATAATAAATACTCCCTCCGTCCCAAAATAAGTGTCCAGTTTGACTTTTCATAGTCAAACTGGTTCAACTTTGACTTAATTTTTTTTGTTATATAACCACTTTGACTTAATTTTTTTTATATAACACTTGATAATAATTACACCAATAAAGAATACACTTAAAACACAATCCATTCATATATTTTGCATCAAGTATTATATAACACACACAAAGATATTTAAGGTCAAAGTTGAACCAGTTTGACTCTAAAAAGTCAAACTGGACACTTATTTTAGGACGGAGGTAGTAGTTTAATTTTCAAATTAGTGGTTTAAGGCTCGATGAAATGATTTGAAACAAGGTTGTGATGAATATGATCTTTGAATGATGAACACTAACTCCTCGATGAAATGATTGAATGGTATAATATGCTGAGTTTATTGTTGTCACGTGTTATTTTTGTCTATTTTGATTCAAACATAATATTATTTTTTGGAACCAATACGTTAGCGTAAGGATCAAGTCTATAGATAAATTGATGAAGATTTGTGAATACACGAACGATTCTGATTTTTTGTTGCAAACTTGACTCCTTTTGATCATTATACTTCCAGTAGCTGTTAGTTTACGGACATAAATTAGTAGATGTGTGTTAGGATCGAACTCGAGATCACGGGATTGCACACTTTACGTATGAAGAGTAAATGTTTAATAATTATTTATAAAAGGTTATATTTAATTATTAAATACACAAAACATATAACAACCGTTAGTATTTAACGGAGAATGACTAACGACTGTTAACTAATTAAAGGAAAGGACTATAGATGGAATTAAAGAGATCAAAGATGGTTTTAGAATCCATTTTTGGGTTTGGGCCGATCGGATGGGGATTAGGGTATCCTAATCCTTGTCTAACTTGTTCTCTAAATTTTCCACACTATAAATAAAGGGCCTAGGGTCATTGTATTCATATCTCTTGTATACATACAATACCCAAAGTCTTTTCTCTTCTCCTTTTTGTGGCTACACCGATCGGCAAACACCCCTTGTGATCGATCGAATTTTTTGAGTGTCAAGAAAATAGTTTTGTGTTTATTACTAGCATATCGTTTACTTGGTATTAGTACGTGTGTACAAGAACGTGTTTCAATCACACTATTGATTGAATCTTGGTTTGAATTACAAAAGTGTAAGAGGTTTTGATTCTTGTTTAGCTAGAATCACAAGGTACGCATACGTTTATATTTGGTTAATTAATTACATGTTATTTGATCCTATTCGCTTCCGCACGTTTACTTTGATGTTAATATTTATTATGAATGTCATGTATTTAAATTCCATCAGTGGCATCATCAGCCTAGATTAATGTGTAATTAATTACCAAAACACATAGAAAACGAATCTTGATTTGAGTTTTACTTGTTAATTTAAATTTAGGGTTTAAATAAATCGAACCAAAAAAATTTTTTTAGGCCGAAGCCTTTAAACCCTAGGATTAACATGTTATGTTTATGTGTTTAGTATGCAATATTGTGACAACGTGAATAATTGTTATGTTTAATCCATGAAAACATGCATGTTTGGCATGGATTATAGTTGTTAATTATTTAATTGTTAAGATGTAAATATTATTTAATTGTTAAGATTAATCACATGTAATGTTTTGATAAATCTTGAATTGGGGAAGACTTCAATAAATATTAATGAATCAATTATGTGCAATTTGGTATATATTAACTAATGACTTACGCGGTCGATTCGTCGATGCTTGTGGCTCACTTGTACATTAGATGAAAAACAAGTGAAAGTCATAGTTATTATATGCATTATTTAACCTAGTATTGATTATTAATAGGATTTAAAAAATAAGAATGCATGTGGCTACTTGTTTTATTTAACGCATATAAATTTGTTATTATGTGTTTAATGCTTTAGTCGTTTTATTTTTATTAGAAATTACTTGTTTTGGTTTATATAATTGATGCGAATTGTTGTAAACAAAAGGGTAATTTTTTTAATAGAAAAATAATATGGACTAAATCATTATAAAATTAAGAATTGTTTTTGAAGAGTTAAATTTACAAAAGTTTAATTGATTGGTAATTTTAGTGCAAAATAGTTAAAAAGGCCTATCCAATTTGACAAACTGTGTGGGAAGTTTAACGCGTCGCTGGTCGAACCCGACTAAAGAATGAGGTCATGCTTCAGCGCTGACCGAATTCTCGGCTTGCTTGTGCGTCAAATTGGAGTTACCTATGACTATTTAAAAGTACAAAATTACTTTAAGGTTGATTTGCCCTAATTCCACATCCGAAACACTAAGTCGAAAGACTTATGCAAAAGTACGTTGTGAACGATAAATTATGGGTACTTCTTTAATTGGTTCATCCAATGCCTCAACCAAAACTTTGTTTATTTAATCTTGCCCTAAAAGTTAATAAAAGTTTTTTTTAAACAAATGTTATGGAGTTGTATGCATGCTTCTCCATACATAATTTTGATTCACATATCAAAAATTAATACCCTTAAACTTAAGTCTAATGCCATCTAATTAAAGGACACTTGAAATTGCGATTAAGTCAAGTGAGACCTTGGACTATATCGTAACGGAAAGAAAACTATCATGATTGAGTGAGACCTCACATGGATGAGTTTGCGTTCTTTAGATTAGAATGACTTAATTGAGTTACTTAGTGAGATCTAGAAACTCAAGGCATTAAGATGGGATGAAACATGTTTACAATGCAACTAGTTTGGCAATGTAAATCCCATAAATATCTAGAAATTGAAAAATGTTTGTCAATTAATTGTTCGACAAGTTACCATGTTGAATACATTCATCACTAGCAGATCAACTGATGTGATGGGTTTATGTCAATATGGGTTCTAGTTTTCAAGGAGATACTATGGTTATATGTATATCACCTGGGTATATTTTATTTTCTTGAAAAATGGTATTATCGAAAATACTAATGATTTTTTGAACTTTTTCTGTAGAAATGGCTCATTCCGACAATAACGCTTTAAGTTCTGCGTTCAAAACTTTCTTTGAACGAGAAACATTGACTGGCCCAAATTTCAATGAATGGCATCGTTCTCTAAGAATTGTCTTGAGAGTAGCTGATACTTATGATTATTTGTATAAGCCTTGTCCTGATCAACCCCCTGAGACTGCAACAGCTGAAGAAAAGGCAGCATGGAAAGCAGAATATAAAAAGCACTCTGATGTGGCTTGTATTATGCTTGGAAAAATGTCACCTGCTCTGCAAAGGCAGTTTGAAAATTATCCACCCCAAAACATGCTGGCTGAACTTCGAAAAATGTTTGAGAAACCTCCTGCTGTAGAGATCTACGATCTGGTAGATACTCTACATAGTTGCAAACAGGCCCCTGGTAAATCTGTAAGTGAACATGTATTGGAAATGAAAGGGCTCATGGACCAATTACATACACTTGGGAAACCATACGACAATGATATGGCAGTTAACTTAATCAACAGGTCCCTTAACAAGGATTTCGGTGATTTTGTAAGAAACTTCAATATGCATTGCGTGGGGAAGACAGTGAGTGATTTACACGCATTGCTCATTGACTATGAAAAGGGTTTGAAGGACAAGGTCACCCCTACTCCTCAAGTATTCTCAATACAAAAGGGTAGGGATAACAAGTCAAAACCGCAAGGAAACAAGCAGAAAAAAGGGAAGGGTAAGGCTGATAAGAACAAGCAAGTTGTGCCTTCTCAACCAAAGCCTAATCCCAAGAAGAGAAAGGAAAATCCTAATAAGGATCAAGCTTGTCACCACTGCCACATGACTGGGCATTGGAAGAGGAACTGCCCTCTTTATCTCGAAGAGTTGCGAGCAAATAAGAAGAAGTCTGAGCATAGTGCTGCAGGTTCAGGTAATTTATTTGCAATTGAATTATTCAATCTAACTCACAAATTAAATTCTTGGGTATATGATACGGGATGCGGTATTCATGTTTGTAATACGCTGCAGGGATTTAATGCTGAAAGGAAACTAGCTTATGGGGATCAATATCTGCATATGGGCAATGGAGCACAAGCAGTTGTTGAAGCCATAGGAACGTTTGATTTAGTTTTACCTTCTGGTTTAGTACTGAAATTAAACAATTGTTACTTTGCACCTTCTATTGTTAGAGGTGTTGTTTCCTTTTCATGTTTGTTGGATCTTGGTTTTAAACATACTGTTGCTAGTAATGGAATTTCTGTTTCTTTAAATGGTGTATTCTATTTTAGTGCTATTTCTGTGAATGGTGTGTTTGAAATTGACATGAATAAAAATGTCACCAAGAATAATAATTCTGTCTTTAGCATCAATAAGAAGAGAAAGTTAGACTTGGATTCTTCTTATCTTTGGCACTGTAGACTTGCCCATATTGGCAAGACTCGCATGCAAAAGCTTCAACGTGAAGGTCTTTTGGAAAGTATCAATGAGGAATCATTTGATAAATGCGAATCTTGTATTTCTGGGAAGATGACAAAGAAACCTTTTAATAGCAATATTGAAAGAGCTACAGATCTACTTGGTCTAATTCATACTGATGTGTGTGGACCACTTAGACATGTGTCAAGGAAAGGTGCTAGCTACTTCTTAACCTTTACGGATGATTTCAGTCGTTATGGATATGTTTATTTGCTTAAACATAAACATGAGGTATTTGAAACATTTAAGGTTTTCAAAGCAGAAGTAGAACTGCAACTAGGAAAGAAGATTAAAGCTCTTCGATCCGATAGAGGTGGTGAATATTTAAGCCAAGAGTTTAAAGATTATCTAAGTGAGAACGGAATAGTTCAGAATCTTACTTCTCCATATACTCCACAACAAAATGGTGTATCTGAAAGGAGAAATCGTACATTATTGGATATGGTGCGATCTATGTTTAATCTTACTACTCTACCGTTATCCTTTTGGGATTATGCCTTAGAATCTGCTGTTCGTATTCTTAATATGGTACCCACTAAGAAGGTTGATAAGACACCATATGAAATATGGCATGGCAAAGCGCCGAATTTGTCTTATTTAAAGGTCTGGGGTTGCGAGGCGTATGTGAAACGTGACTCAGCTGATAAACTCCAACAGAGATCTGTTAAGTGTATCTTTGTAGGATACCCTAAGGAAACTATGGGTTACTACTTTTATTTTCCACCTGAAAACAAAGTAATTGTTGCTAGGTATGGAGATTTTCTTGAAAGAGATCTCATATCTCAAGAATTCAGTGGGAGAGATTATGATCTAGAAGATGATCATATGGATACATTACCTTCTGAAAACACTAGCGAAATTCCAGTAGAACCTGAAAGTCTGGGTCCTCCATCGGAATTAATTCCTGTCCGTAGGTCTGAAAGGACTAAACGTGCACCCAACCGTCTGTGTCTAAACATGGAGGTTGAAGATGATGTAGTAGGGGATCTTGGAGAACCTGCTAATTATAAAACTGCCATGCTTGACCCTGATAAGGTAATATGGCAAGGTGCAATGGATGAGGAAATGAACTCCATGAAAGTTAATGAAGTCTGGACTGAAGTAGACCCTCCTCCTAATGCTAAAATAGTAAGGAGTAAGTGGATCTTCAAGAAGAAGACTGACATGGATGGTAAAGTACACACCTATAAAGCTCGTCTGGTAGCTAAAGGCTGCACTCAAACCTATGGGGTTGACTACGAGGAGACGTTTTCTCCTGTAGCAGACATTAGAGCTATTAGGATTCTCATAGCTATAGCAGCGTACTATGATTATGAGATTTGGCAAATGGATGTTAAAACTGCCTTCTTGAATGGTCGCTTAGATGAAGACATCTATATGGAGCAACCTGAAGGGTATGTAAATCCAAAGTATCCAAACCGTGTATGCAAACTTCAAAGATCTATTTATGGTTTGAAGCAAGCATCACGTCAATGGAATAAACGATTTGATGAGGAAATCAAAAGGTTTGGATTTACTCAAAATCGTGATAAGCCATGTGTATATCGCAAAGCTAGTGGGAGTAATGTAGTATTCTTGATCCTATATGTTGATGACATTTTAATCATGGGAAACAACATTCCAAGACTTAAGGAAGTTAAGGATTATCTTGGAAAGTGTTTTTCTATGAAGGATTTAGGAGAAGCTGCATACATTCTGGGAATTAAGATATATAGAGATAGATCTCTGCGGTTGATTGGACTTAATCAAAGTGCTTACATCGATAAGATATTGAAGAAATTCAGTATGCAAAACTCTAAGAAAGGTTTTATACCGATGGAAGTCAAACATGATTTGAGTAATGAAATGTGCGCTTCATCAGATGAGGAAAAAGCTTACATGAAAAAGGTACCTTATGCTTCGGCTGTAGGATCTATCATGTATGCTGTCAGGTGCACAAGGCCAGATGTGGCGTTTGCTCAAAACTTGGTCAGTCGATATCAACAGAATCCAGGAAAGCTCCACTGGGTTGCTGTTAAACATATTCTAAAGTATCTGAGGAATACGAAAGATATGTTTTTAGTGTACGGAGGAAATCCAGATACAGAACTTGATTGGCAATGGAGACTTAGCCAATTAACCTATTGCATTTGGTGGCAGCATGGCGTCTATTGATGCTGGCAATGTTTATTGACGTTATGCCTTTGTTAGCTCTGACATACTGGTATTGGATAGATCTTCCTCCGGGCTTGCCTTTGAAATAGTGCATTAAATGCTCATTGTGAAAATAAGGATTGATCTCTTTTAAGTAATTCAAGTTGAGATCGTTGCCCCATCAAACTCATTGGACAGCAACTTGCCGATATATCGATATATCTATGAATGTATCCTCATAAGCTTATAGCACATGATATTACCTGGCGCCTTTATCCCACTGAATCTATACAAGCGACTAAATGGTCTCTTCTTAATCTGGCAAGCTCATCCATAATCACCGCGAGGACTCATACTTTGTACTGGGCCAAGGTCTTTCTTCGCATCGTTCGTATGGATATAGAGGTAGACTAGACGAGTGAAGTTGAGTAACACGACAATTCCTGTATCGCTGCTTCTCTTCATGCTCATGCGCGAGTGTCTAGGGCGCGGTTTTGCCAGGTTATTTACGACTGTTTCACAAACTCATGTTCAGTGCGCTTGCTTCTAAAGCCTCTTTATGGCGGACTATTACACATAGGTCACCACGTCTGTTGAGTCCGTGAGATGCTGGTATTGAGTTGGTATCCTAAGCATCAGCATTAATGTGGTCGTAGATACTCCTGTTCTGTCAGACATCTTGTAGTCGAATCTGGATTCTACTTCTGGTTACAAGAAGTCTGAACATTGGATAGGTGAGGCATGAGCACGTGAGCAAGATCCTTATAACTCCAGCTGACTTGTTGCTCTACTGCCATGTGGTGAGAGTAGACCTAGGATTAGGAGTTGCGTCCTCGATAGCCGTTTAGTGTGCTTTACAGAGGCCCTCGCCCGTTGAACACACAGATTGGTTTGAGTATGATTTTGTATCGGGTCGGTGCTTGGGTGACTGAGGCGCGCACAATCGGAATATGCTTGTAACATACTTAAACACAAACGTTGCAAATGTGACGGATGATATCAGGCGATATGGCTTCCATCCCTTTTCTCATTCTACTAACTATTTGGGAGAACTCTGAGAAAAGATGCGGTAGACTTACTAACAGCGGATTGGAAGTTCTATCGCATGCATCTAATCCACATAGGGCAACATAATTCAGGTACAGCTTATTTACAATTTCTTAATTTTTAAAAGGATTATTTTTCCAATGCTAAAGGACTCGAGGGACGCGCGGGCCGGATAGTAAGCACCGGCTTCCCTCTAATTTTTTGTCACATCACTTTATTATTTTAATGCATAATTGTCAGTGATGACTAATAACTTCAAATAAGTAACTAATCAAATGATAATAATCAAATAATAATAATAATACATCTAATGCTTAAGGTAATTCATATACCACTAGTGTCCTTCTAGGAACCGTATCCTTACGAAATCCAGATACCTTAACCACGTTTCTCATTATGACCAATGTCAAGTACAACCTCTTGACTCAATATGCTACATAAGTTGCCCATCACAAGACCTCATTACGCGAACCATCTTAAAACACATGGTATCGGCTAGTGGCAAAGCTTCGTGGACAAAAATGCTGAAGCCGGGGTTCATACAAAAACTCTGGGTGGCATACTAATGTAAAGGAAATACCTCGACACTCAGATGAACAACAAATAATGTTCTGGAACCTAACCCAAGGGTACTAAATAAGCCGCATATAAAACCAGTTAAGGCAATAATCTCTCTTTACCGAATCAAGATACACCAGAAGTACACCAAACCATACGCCTATATGCGAATGCTCGAAACTCAAGTCCATTACAACGCGTGATGAAAGCGTCAAATCTTATGCTCCTACTCAACCCAGGTTCAAGAGTTGATGCCATAATCTCTTCTTTTATGCCGCAAGATTTGTAGTAGGTACCCACAACACTCCGACGAGAGTGTCGATGGCACAAAATATCCCCGATGTAAGTCTTTGTTTGACATCATTAAATTGCATTCCTGCATACTGATGCAGTCGGGAGGATAGACGTATGGTTAAACACTTCGACAAACACATAGAGACTCTAAGAAACTTCACAAAGCTCACCACTTTGCTTGGCAGGCGCACACAGCTAAAACAAATCTACTAATATAGGTGCACTGACTGGCATTAAGCACACTTATCACATAAGCTCTACCTAAGCAGTAGGATGTACTTTTCCTTTCGGCACCTACGTCCTCCAGTTATCAAAACTAAGGTTAAGTAAAGCAATTAAGTAATTTTGACTCTCATCAAGAGAGGAGACTGTCCACCCTTGGAGCTCAACTTGGAAAACAACAAGACGATGTAATTAATAAGATTAACATCCTATGGAAAACCATTTCTGAAAGGCTTAATGACACATCCAATGCAGAAAATACAATAGCTCAGATGAATTTCACATCCATCGACTACCCCTAACCATGTGAGGATCTTCTGAGCAATGGAAATCAAAAGTCCATCAAGAGCTACTCCGCCACCGAAATACCTATATTCAATACATCCTTCAGCGAGATACAAATCATAGAATCCCTCATATCCTTTCTAATGTTTATACCCTTATAACTGCGTCGTTACTTTCATCAAATTACAATCGTTATAATTAAATAGAAGTAAGATGTAAGCTAAATAGGTTTAGGATAAGGGTGGAAGCCAAGTACATATAGCAAAACGAGCCGAGTACAAGGATCACGAGATGACTGGCACGCAAAAAAGAATTCTCGAAGAAAAAGTAAAGAAAGCAGCTCCGGGAAGGAGCAAACAATGAACCACTGAAGAAGAGGAAGGAAGATCAGCCCTGGGATAATTTTGACTACTATTTCCAAACTATGAACGAGAAATAAGGTATCATGAGAATGGCCTTGAAAAATCCACGACCGCAACCCTTAGGTTGAAAGGCCGAATCATAAGTACCAAGGAATATGAACCACTTCGTAAAATTTTCTTAGCATGATAGTTGCAATTTAAATGAAAAAAACAAGGCCTACTTGGATATAGAACACTCAATACTAATGTAATGTCTAGGCTTATCATTATAGATTGTGGATCACCTGAGTGATCAAGCAAGTAACAAGAGAAGGACCCCAAAGTCGAACCACTACCCTAACAAAATTAGCAACTTTGTGGGAAGAGTTAAGGGGTTAAAAGTTTTTGTTGGTAACTTCACTTACGAGTACGATTTCGTGGTATTGGAAGATGCTACTAGTGTCATAGTTCATTACCTAGGGTCTGTAGTGTTCGGAAAACCATTTGTGGTAACAACTGGGCTCGTATTTGATATGAAAGAGGGAACAGTCTTGTTTTAAAAAAGGAAAGAAAAGATCGTGTTCAAAATGCCTCACAAAATGGAAATGTTCAAGCACATAGATTTTACAAACATAAAGACCGATTACATAACCCCATTCATCATAAAAAGCGATGGAGATGAGAGCAAGAGAACCCACTACTCAGATAGCTTAAGTTTAGGACCCGAATACAAATATGACAAAAATGTATACAGAGCCATTCGAAGTCAGATGAACATGTAGGCTATGAAGAACAAAGGAGAAGTCACGTAAGAGCGTGTGATTTCGAGTCTAGCTACATGACTCGTAAATAAAGAAAAGCGCTTTTTGGGAGGCAACCTAATATTTACTTTCCCGCATTTAGGAGTGTCTTGTATTTTAATTCTTTGTTGTTTGTTTTATTATGTTTGAATGATTGTGTAATCATGCTTTGTTTTGTTTGTAACCTCGTCTTATTTACAATCAAAGTTATTTTGTATAAACTAATTATAGGGGAAAATATCCGGTTTTTAGAACCAAATTCAAACATGTAGAATAAATTGTTTAGATTAATTCGCGTTATTTTCGAGTCATATGATTGTAATGGTTGATTCTTATGTTTTATGCTGTAATTTCTACATGAAACGACTAATGAGATTGGGTGCAAGAAAATTTCTTGAAAACCAAATAGGAAATTCTCTCAGACTGTGGAGACGGCGTCTAGGAAATTTGTGACGCCATCTGACCCACCTAGACACCGTCACGATTTATCATGACGGCGTCTCACCACCAGTCTTGTGAAAATTTAACTTTTTCTATTATTTTTGAAAAATAAAATGTGCAATATCTAAAATTTGTATATTTCT
>BQNB010139859.1:1551-17494 GCA_026074375.1 Tanacetum coccineum
TTGACTTTTTCCCTTTGTCAAGGGTGAAGAGTTTGGATTTGCCTAGTAGTATTTTATATATACTATTTGACGAATCAATAACCATTTCAACGTAAGAGGTTTTATGTTATCCGGAAGAGGAACTAACACCCATACATCAAGCCTTTTGAACTGAAGAAGCTCTTCTTGCATTGATTCAATCCATGCAGGGTCGGTCATAGCCTCTTTGACATTCTTTGGTTCCACAGTGCTTACCGTTAATGCGTACATGCACATGTCACCATCGGATCGCAGTTGATTCCTTATCAAAACTGGTCGAGAGGGTTCTCCGATCACTTGTTCCAGAGGGTGATCCTTAGTCCATTGAAATTCATGAGGGTATGGTTGGAATAACGGAGCACGAGAGAAAATCAACATTGTTCTAGCAGCCTCAACTAATGTCCGATTTCTTCGTTCCACAACTCCATTTTGTTGAGGTGTTCTGACAGAAGACGCTTGGTGAGAGATGCCAACACTATCAAAGTATTCTTTGAGGATTTGATTTTTGAATTCTGTGCCGTTATCGGTTCTTATGATGATGACAGGTGACTGAAGAAGGACAGTAATTCGCTTCAGGAAGGTTTTAATCACTTCTGGTGCTTCATCTTTTGATCTGAGAAAATGTACCCAAGTGTAACGAGAGTAATCGTCCACAATCACCAAAACATATCGCTTTCCATTTATGCTAGCAATTCTCATTGGACCACACAAATCCATATGAAGAAGGTGTAACCTCTGCTTAGAATTTGGAACTGGTTTGGGTGGGTGAGACGCCCTTTTGCTTTTTCCTTGCTCACATGAGGGACAAAGGTGTTCTTTGTGATATTTGAATTTTGGAAGACCGGTGACAAGATCGTTTTTGGCAAGGTCATTGATGGTGTCAAAATTGAGGTGGGATAAACGTTGATGCCATAACCATGACTTGGTAGAAGTTGCTCGAGCCATGAGGCAAATTGGGGATGCAGAGGCCATTTCATGGAGATTGATGGTGTAAAGGTTTGTTGAACGGTTTCCTTTTAACAAATCAACTTCTTGATTTTTGACAAAATAAGTGTTCCTTCGAAAGCAACCTCTTAAATCTGAATCACAGAACTGCCCAACCACGAACAGATTGTGACCCCAAGCCTCAACGAAATAAACCCCCTGGTGATAAAATATTTCCCCATTGAAAGATCACCGAAACCCAAAATTGCAGAACATGATCATTTCAAACGAAGGGCCCATTAACAATTCCCAAAAAACTTCCACTGCTCGCTCTAATTGATGTGAGCTTAGAATTCCCGGTCTTATGCTTGGAGCAACCGAGGTCGACGCACCATAATTAAATTTTGGATAAACTGCAAGAAAGAAGTAAATTTGGGAAAACCGTTTGATTGGTAGGTTCCGAAGGGTTAGAAGTAACAAGCATTATCACCATGTAGAGCGTAAATTGACTCTTCAGATTCACTGGATGCGATTATTTTTCCTTTATGTCAAAAAGTCTTTCCAGTGGTGACCACCTAGGCAAAATCTAGGTTTACTAGCTTAGGTAAGCAAGTCTTTCGTTGACCCTTACTTTCTTTAGGCTTAATAACCTTTGGCTTTTGTTTCTTTTGATCTTTCAGTGTTTGAAACATTTGCCTTTTGGTTCTTGCCGCGAACGAATTTCATGTCATTCACATAATTAAATACAAACATCATGTAAGCAGTGATTAAACATTGCTTACACATAGCACAAATAACTTCAGATTAATCACCTTGTGTGTGTAGCAAGTCTTTATCCGTTGTTAATTTCAGATGACATAAGTTTCTTTTCTTAGAAAGCTGTAAATTCTCTAACTGGTTTCTTCTACTTCAATTCTTATTCTTGTTGCAAACTACTTTTAGGCAGAGGCGGGACCCTTATCATTCTTTGTATTGCTCCTAGGCTGTAGCCTCTGTTCTTAGCAGTGCTTTGTCTACTCCTGTATTGAGATAAACCATTTTGAGTCAGGAATTAACATCTTTCTTAGTGACGACATGTGGTGCGCGCGCGCTCTCACGGTGATTGGATCGCTCGCGCTCACTACCGCTCGCCCTCCTAACTTTGTTAGGACATACCTTTTCCTTCCCCTAGAAGGCATTGCAAAGATCTAATCCTAACAGATCCTGGGACAATCACATTATCATTGTTTCAAATTTTTGATTCTTGTGGTGTGGGTACGGAGTTGAATGTGTACTGGTTTTGACAAATCATTCGTCTCATCAACCTTTTGAGGAACCTAATTTTTTGATGATGTTGTACATTCAGATTGAAATGCATTTGGTTGTCTTACAACAAGGTTTTTTCTTACAGGTTGCAAAGACGGTTTCCTCTCGGTTGATTGATTTGGCAAACTTAGTATGTAGTACTCGTACCTTTTGGTGGTGTCCAATTGTTCAGAAAACTTTATCAAATAACTGGGCTCTTAGCTTAGCATATTTCTTAGATGTATCATGTTAATGTATTTTGCAAAGAGTCAAAATTACTTGTTTTAGTATTGAGACGTCGTCACAGACGATAGAGTCCAATACCTGGTTTTGTATGAGGTCTATAAAAGGAGCAATTTACTTTTCTTAATTTCGAACTGATACTCTAACTTCTACATTATCAATTTCTAGTTTCGGAGACTACAGGATCAAGGGTATTTGTACAACCATGGAGTATCCTTACTTTTACCCTTTTGGTCTCCCAACTGAGCTTGCAACCGTTCGATCTTTTGTTGCATGTCATTATAAGCTTTATCGTACGAAGTTTTGTCATATTTGCATTCTTCACACTTTTTGTACCAATCATTCCATAGTTTAGCATATTCATTCTCCTTTTTAATGATACAATTTTCAAATCGTTCTTTCGTACGGTCAAGCTCAGTTTAGAGATTTGATGACTCTATAACAGATGGATTTTGCACAATAGACATAATATCTTGACTGACAACTGCTCTCAAGAGATGCTCAATTTCCAATTCCAATGCCTTGTACTTTGCAAGAGATTCATCAGCTTCTTTTGTAAGAGATTTAAAGTCTCAAACAAATTTGGCTGCTTCTTTCAAAAATTGTATTTCAAAATTTTTCTAAAAAAAAAGTTAGTTCCACTGTGGTTGATTATATGAAAAATTTTTTCTTTTAAAATTTTGCGATTCTCCTGATGAGCAATGGACGACCAATTGTTGTATCTAAATTCATACAATTTTTTGGACAACCTTTGACTTCACTTCAAATGTACGTGTTGTTGTGTGTGTGTGTAAGAAATTTTTTTTCATCCTCTAGAGTAGTCTCATCCAAAAAATTCTTCATTTGGTATTGAAATCGATTTTGAAACAGTGGCCGTTTTGGAAGTATTTAAAAAGTACACCTCTTCTTGTGACTTGGCCGTTTGAGAAACAAAAACCCCCGAAAGATGATTAATCTTTGTATAGTTTGCCGGTTTTATTTCTTTGTTCAATTGTTTCATTTTTTGGCGCTCTCCCCTCCCTCCCCCCCCCGCCCCACGCCAAGCTGCGTTCACACTCACTTGCGAATCATGTCACAGCAGGAGGATCATGCTTTTCTAATAAAACTTTGCATTATACAAACTTTGTTGTTTTTGCTGAGCTTGCTTGAGATAAAAAGGATTTTGATAACCCAAAGCCATTTTCTGTTCGGTGTGGTAAAACGAGTCTGGCTTAGGTGAAAGCATGTGCATCGTTTGAATCGATTGACCCATTTTAACCAAAATATTATCTAATTCCTTTATTTTATTCTCAAGATTGAATTTGTTATACAGAAGCTTGTCTTCGTGTTATTTTTGAATTCAGACTTCAACTTTTTCTTTTCTTAATTGAAGAGAGGAAACAGTTGATTTTTCCGTTAAAAGCTGTTTATCTTAATTTGAAATTTCCTCATTCAAAGTCGTTATTTGTTTACCGGAACTTAAGTGAAGTGCATTTATCTTTTTAGTAAGACATTGTTCTTGATAAACAGACTTTTGATAACATCTTTCAAGTTTGTCATATTTTTCTTGACTAATTTCAAAACACTTTTCTTGATTTTTTTTTTCATTTTTATCTAGCAAGCTCAGGGTCAAGTCGCATTTGTTTCTTATCATTTTGCGATTCAGACCGAGTTGACCTTTTAACTTCATGTGCCACAAATTATTATATATTGATTCAAGTAAGTACGTGTCTTTCCTCAACAGTTGCGGTTGGTGATCTACTGTTCCCCCCTCTTGTTTCTACATCCCTAGAGAATTTCAGAGAACACCATTACCTGTCATTCTGTTGTACTTGGTGTGGTTAGGAATGGGTTCGAGTAGATCAGTATACTGCTCTAGAGTAAACATTTAAATTCTCATTATCATATGCAGGTTGTCAATTGTTTGTGTACATCAGCTGATCTCCGTCTTGAATCTTAGAACGGAAGCTTGTCAGTTGAGTACCCAATGTCCGATGCTTGCTGCAAATTAGCCATCAAAATGCTAGTTTGCATTGACACTTCCTCATATCATCAAGATCTGCTCAACAGCCATCAAATCAAACTCTTCAGCTTAGAGTTGGATCCCTGCTTCTTCCTTTTGAGCAATCAACAACTGAGTATGAAGACCGAAGCATAGCAATCCCTTTCTCCTTGTGTCACGCGCTCTGTATAGTTCCTAGCAAGAATGACCCAATACTCTGACAGTTGTAACAACCTTATTCATGATTACCATTACTTCCCAGTCGCATTACCCTCAGCCCGTCGGCTACAACTTACCATTCCCATTTGGATTTTGATTAGTTAATTTCCAGGATCAACATTTATCCATTCTGATTTTCTCAACATTTTGTAACACCCTGATTCTGTACTTGCATTCTGAAAAGCCTGATTCTCCGAATTCTGTACTGCATTATACGCCTTTTGATTCCCGAACATTTGCCCAGCATACTGTCTAAACTGATTACACCTTAGGCTCCAAACCATCCCGCATCTGTCTGATCTTGATCAAAATTCATACCCGGCTGAGCAATCTGCCTATTTCGAGGGTTGGATGAAATTCTCTGGTTGTTGTTGGTTGGTGTTGAGGTAGTTTAGTTTGAATGCCTAAGCCATTTAGGAAAAGGGTGCCATGTTCATTGCGGTTGGGGATATGTAAGGGATTTGGCATTGTGTTGATTGATGTAGTTCCTGGTTGAATGATGGTTGTGGGTTTAGTTGGAGTTGATGGGCTTGTGGTTGTTGCATGTAGGTAATTGGTGATGGTTGATCTTGGTGAATAAACACGGGTTAGTTGGAAGGATTGTTGGAATTTGCATGAGTGCTAAGCGGATCATGTGGTTTTTGCAAGTCGTTCAGCTATCTTGATCATCAAACCTCCCTTTCTAATTTGTACTTCTAGTTATCATATCAACTGCAGTGTAATTTGTGTATGAAAGTCCTTTGTCTTGATGTACAATAAGAAACACTGTCGTCGTCCATTCGGGTTGTAAGTTGTTTAGGAACTTGTGATTACTAGCAATCTTTCAGGAAAGTGTTTTGGTTATATTAAAAATCATTCAATCATTTTTAGAAACGGTGTAGTAAGATCTCAATCGATTCAAATCAGTGGAAGTAAAACTTTCCCTTCATTAAATTACTTAGCCTTCTTTTCGTGAATTCCATTATCAGAACATTTCATCATTTGTATGCACACATAAGAACCAGATTTTCACGTGAGCAGTTTATCAACTATCAACCTGCAGCATAGATGTCTATCGGGAGACCCGAGTGAAGAATTAGTCGGAATAGTCACTGTGATCATCTGCTTCCGCATCTTATTTAATTTCTGCTTAATGTGAGTTCCTTCCTATCGGGTTTTTGTTCATGAAATGTTTCTGGAACAGGTACTTCACGTTCTGATTCACCTGGTTAAGGAATCATTCGTCTGACCATATGGACCATTCATAATGGAGTTTGTAGATTAATTTCCATTTGGTATACTCTTAGCATCTATCCATAGAAGACGTGTTGGTACATGGGAACGCATTGTTCTCTTTGTTAAGCATAGGGGCGGTTTTCAGCGAACCGGACCGCCATTTAAATGTTATTTTTGTGTCGACATTTGCAAATGGTGATGTGAAATGATAAAAAACAAGGATCTTTAGTGGGTCAATTCCACAACCTTCCCCTCCCCCCCCCCCCCCCCCCCCCCCCCCCCTTTGTCTTGGTTATCGAAGATCTGTTTGATCCTCTTTGAGGTGTTTTGCAGTTGGGCGTGCCTGATAATGCGCACATATAAATGTCGCAAAGGTAATGTCTGGTCGACTAGCAGTGAGATAAATAAGTCTCCCGATCATACTTTGATATTTTGTTTGATAGACTTGGGTACCTTGTAAATGCATCTAGTTTGGCAGTAGCTATTGGTGTGCTAATTGTATCACATTTTTCCATCCCATGTTTCTTAAGAAGATCCAAAGTATATTGTGATTGATATATGAAGATTCCTCGTGGTGATTAATGAACCTGAAGTTAAAAAAGAACTTCATTTCACTCATCATTGACATTTCAAAATTATCTTTCATAAGTTTTGCAAATCTATTTGAAAACACTTGATTTGTTGACCCAAAATTTATGTTATCGACATAGATTTGAACAAGTAAAATGTCATCCGCGTGTCTTCTTTTGAATAGTGTCGGATCAAGAATACCTTTTGTAAAATGGTGTTTGATTAACAATGAGGAAAGCATGTCATACCAGGCTCTAGGAGCTTGTTTGAGACCGTACAAAGCTTTCTTAAGACGATAAACGTGATTAGGAAAGTCTGGATCTACAAAACCATCGGGCTGACTTACAAAAACTTCTTCTTTCAATGGACCATTCAAGAATGCCATCTTGACATCCATTTAGTAGATAGGAAAGTTCTTGTGAGCCGCGTATGCCACAAAGATTCTGACAGCTTTGAGTCTTGCAACTGTGCAAAAGATTCCTGAAAATTGATACCCCCCTCTTGACCATAACCCTTGGCAACTAAAGGAGACTTGTTTTGAATAACCGTGTTTTCAGCATCGATCTTCTTTTTCTAAATCCATTTGACTGCTATCATGTTTCTACCAACAGGGCGTTCGACAAGTTCCTAAATATCAAGGCATTTGAAGTGGTTCAGCTCATTGATGACATCAAATAACGTCACATTTATACCATTATTTATCCCGAATAAGTTATCCATTTTTATATATTTATTGCAAGAATTTGTACTTAATTGCTTAAATGTGTTATTTGTAGTTATTGATGGAGTGGTTTGTGAAGAATGCTCATAAAGGGTATATTTGGAGCTAAAACGAAATGACTTTTGAAAGATTCACTTAATTCGACCAATAATCGTATCCAGGAAAGAGATATGGCTGTTATCACACCAAGGATTCACAAGAAAACGCGTATTCACAATTCCTAATACGGCGTATCCACCTTCTGCCATACGTCGTATCCATGAAGATAACTATTTGAGAGATACGAAGATATTATTATTTTAGGAATATATATTATACTGTTCATAAACTTTGTGCGCACTCCAAAGGATACATCCCAATACGCCGTATTGACCTAGCCCAATACGGCGAATCCAGTCTTTTTTAGAGGTTATAAATATAAAACTCAAAAATGAGTTTTCAGTGTGCAAAATCATATTTTTCATACCATACTCATAAAAGACGATTTTATGAAGAAAAGAATAGCAACAAAGGTCAAGCATCAATCACGATTCCATAGAAGACACCATGTAATTCCTATACTCTTGTAATCATTTAATTTTTGGTATCATTTCGGTTTTTTTAAAACGTTTAGTTTATCATGGTTATTTGATCACGCTTGTATAATTACAATGGTTATGGGCTAATACCCATGGTTATTAGCCATCTTAATGAAGATTTAATATTTGGTTTGTCTTAAAATTGAATTTCTTAATTTATCATTAAAAGTTTAATTATGTTTATACAGGTACTGTATAGTGTTTGGGGTAATATGCGACCTTTCATTCAAAACTGGGTCTAGGTACGCCTAACAGCGATGTCTAGATACTGGGATAGCTCTCCATATCGTGTTCTATATTACTGGACCAATAGGATCACGAATAACATTCTATCTTTGTCTTTAAATTTAGAGCTTAGTTGGTCCGGACATGGTGGCCATTAATGTTTCAAAACGGTATGTTCTGATGAATTGATAAAGATTTGAATAGTGGGACTACCAGTATATAACACTCACGTCCAAAACACAGTATTGGGTGTAAAGTTCTCGATGGGCTAGATTTTATCAAGATCACCATTGCTATAATCCCTAGATAGATTATAATTAAACTAAAAGGATGCTTTATGTGGATACGTTAATTGTGATAGGATTTAATGTGTCTAGGTCTTAGGATGATGTCCCGCCTAAGTCTTAAGAATGATATGCCGTTTTGAGATAAGAAATCATTACACTAAATAAACAAACTTGCATTTAATCGGATATTATATGGATAATACAGTTTTTACTTATTCTGTCTTGTACGCTTCTTTTTATTCTGGATTGTTTTCTTACACTATAACCCTTAATGCCAATTTGTAAGAATTAAGCCTATTCCGTTTCCCAACATTTACTAAAAAATCCCCAAATAAATGATTGTGCCGGTGATGTAGTGGACTTTAGAACTTGGCCTGGTATATCACTTGAGACCACAACGATGAGTACTATGTATTTAGATGGAGAAACATTTTTAACTGTGTAAATTTTTCTAGGGAATTACACCAAAAAGCCTAAATGTTGTCAAAATCAACTAAACTACCATTGGTTAGTTAAATCCCAGTGTACCCTTTTCTTACTCCTAACTTAGAGTAAGATCACCCTAAGAAAAAACTCTTTTGGAGCCATTCTGTTTTTTTCCACACCATATGTTATTTCAGTTACACCTTTACACCTTAGCTTACAGGTAGATTAAGCCTATTAATCAAAGTTGTATAGTTGCTTTTGGTAAAGTTTTGTATATTTTCTTATTGTCAAAGTGAAATTTTTTATCTCTGTTATGGTTAGGAAATTGCACAATGCAATGGGAAAATATGTAGCTCGTGTATTTTGCTACTTTCGCGATTATGTATTATGTCCGAAGTGAAGTGTTAAAGGAAAAATTATCCGAAAAAATTATGATTGTGAAGACGGTAAAATTGCACCGAGGTTTATGTTATGAAAAAAAACAGAAAAATGCATCAAAAAAAGAGAAGGAAGTTTTATAGTCGGTTCGCTAAACTTAAACCGAAGAAATTCTTGGAAGGATCGATTATTCGTGGATAAAAATCAACGATGTATAGTTTTGTATTAAGTGGCCGATATCACCGCTTTTGTAAAAGTATGTAAGTTTGGGATGTAAGGGAAGTTGACCGTTATGGGAACGCCAACTTAGGTTGTCTTTGTCATCTCTATGATCGAGGCGTTTGTATATATTTCGAGTCTTTATCATGGAACGGTCGGGGAAAAGTTACTAGCAACTACCTTATTTGTTCAAGCTTAATCTATTTGTTTTGTAAATTTTATTTAACAACAATTTACTTCCCATTCCTAGCAATTAACCTTAGGTTTTACTCGAACGAGGTTGGAGTGAGTCATGCATGTCTATTCCGTCGTTACGGCCATGTATGCGTGATTTAGCCGCCTTGTTGGTTTATTACTTTTGGTGAAAACTAGAAGGTCCCTACCCTATATCGTTCTTCATCCTAACCCTTGGTTAAACTCGAATAAGGATGTGTTCGAACACACATGTCTATTTCGTCGTCTTTATACGGCCGTTTACTATTATTTACCAATTCTTTTTGTGTATTCAGCTGCCTTGTTGGTATGGTGTCACACCCGGCCAAGGCGGAAACACGAGGCGTAACAACACCCGGCCAAGGCGGAAACACGAGGCGTAACGAGAATGGATATCATCACAACACAATGGCGTCTATACAAAGAATTCTAAATGAAAAAAAATAAGTAAAGCATAGACACAAAGTGTCATAACAATACCCATAAAACTAACCAAAATCCAAAAGGCGTCTTTATTGATGAAACGAAAGTTCTCGCCAATAGAAAGACATACAACAAGTATCCATAATTCAAACAATGCAATATTCAAGACATAAAAGCAATAAAACTCCATATGACATCCTATGGGTCTCTTTCTAGCCATCTTCTCTCTAATCGTATCCCCATGTTGCACCTGAAAATGTGCTAAAACCGTCAACATAATGTTGGTGAGAGTCATAGGTTTAAGACACGCCAATAACTCGTTTTGAAATCACTGTGATAAATAAAACATATCATAGCAGAACATACAACGAACTATCATACAAACTAATATGCAATCACATCAACCCACATTGAGACGCTCGACGCTAACATTCACAAACCATAAAACCCTATCCACAACAATGAGACTTCACGCTAACTATTAACTATCCACAAACAAATGAGACGATCACGCAATTCTAACTATCATCTATAGATTGAGATGGTCACGCTCAAGCACAACAATCCATATCATATTCGCAAGTAGCACATAACATACAATAGTCTCGTACAGCCCATACCTCATTTAAAATACATTATCACAGTAACTAAACATTTTAACTTTGCATCATTTTAACCCAAGAAAACATAAGAATAAGGGGCTATGACCATATCAACTGATGCTTAAGCAAATTCTAAATCCTTGCACGAAACTAAACAATTAAAACAAACACGTATTACACACGACCAAGCCAATTGCTTATGCCCATGTAACAATCATATGATGGATGTCTAAGGTGTTTAATTACCCTCATGGGTCACCACGATACCATGCCCAACCTTAACCAACATGTATAAATACTTTTTCAAAGTCTTACAATTTACCCAAAAAAGAAGAATTTTGACATCACTTTATCATTTTCTAAACCATACCTACTGAGCTTTATAAATTTTACCAAAAATCACAGGTTCAATATCATCAAGTTACTATCTCCATGATTTTTCCACTAATTTATTTCCCCTCTTAAGTTCCCCAAATAAAATTAAACTTTTAACTACTCAGTTTTGGATCTGAACAAACACTAAACAGTTTGGACCTAAAAACCCATAATTTTGATCCAAATCAGAAGCTCTCCTTTGGGGAATTTTTAATAGACACATAGAAATAAACTCCTATAGGTTGGCCAAGCCTAATTCAAACTTTAAGTAGGGGTTTTACACCTCGTAATCGGACCTAAATCTGACCCGAATTTACTGCTTTGACAACTTTTCTCGTAACCAACATTTGAATGACTTCCCGACCCTTAAAAACTTTTGAGGTCGGATGTTCTGGAAACTAGATCTCTAGGCTACATCCGTAGAGATACCAGAACTTGCAAAAAGCTATTTACCATCATCGAGATACCAGCCAAACAACACAGCCCTAAATTCTGCCCTAATATAAATCAAGTTCTAACGCGATCTAAACCCTAATGAATACACCCATATGATCCTAATTAAACCCTAATCATTGTAATATGATTAAACATCATTAATTTACAGATTTTATGAAACCCTAATTATCCATCTTAATAATTGTTACATGAATTAATGATTAATAATTAACAAAGATTAATTAATACTTATCTTAGAACTTGTTTTCTTCACAAAAAGCAAAACCCTAATTTTTTTCTCCTCTTTTTCTCTTTGGTCGACCGATTCTCACAAGGTGGGTTTAGGGATTTTTTTTGTATTTATAAGCCTCAATATAAATCCTAGATAACTCCTAATTAGTATTTGTTTCCAATTACAACTCTTTTTTTTCTTTTCCTTTTCTTTTTCCAAAACCGGCCGAATGGCCCTTTTATATATATAATTATTTGTATTTCCTTAAATTTTTATAAAAACCTTAACTTATTTGACTATACATTTTTGCTTAAACGAAATTCACTAGACTTTTAAAAATAATTTTTTAACTTTTTATTTTTAACCTAACTTTCCTAAAGTAGAATTTTTTCATTATTCTTAACTTACCACTAAAAAATCTAAACTTATCTTAGATTACTAACATAAAAATACGTATACGTAATAATACTTACACATTTAACACGGAAACGCTCAAATCTCCATAATCTTTTCCTTGTCACTCAAAAGTGAACGAAACGAACTTAACCAATTTCACCATTATTCCAATCTCATTGAGATGATCACACTCAGTGGATTGATTACCAATACCTCACATAACCCACATAAACTCATATAAACACACAGAATCACATACACCATATATTGCAACAGGCACATAAGTCAATACTAACGGTTTAACTAACCTGCTCAAATCATGGTTGTCACAGTATCCCCTCCTTTAGGAAATCTCGTCCCGAGATTTAACTAGCCGATTTACCAGCTTGCTCGACGAACAACCGAGGATACTTAGACTTCATATAATCCTTGCGTTCCCAAGTAAACTCAGGACCACGCTTAGAATTCCAACCAACTTTCACAAGCGATATCTTACTACGTTTTAACCTCTTAACATCACGGTCCATAACCTCTACAGGTTCCTCAATAAAACGAAGAGTTTTGTCAACCTTTATTTCATCTAATGGCACATGCAAACTAGCATCCGCCAAACATTTCTTCAAGTTTAACACATGAAATGTATCATGTACTCCACTCAATTCCTCGGGCAACCTTAATCGATAAGCTACAGGACCGATCCTTTTAAGAATCTCAAATGGTCCTACATATAACTTTCTCTTTTTCCCAAAACGAATTACACCTTTCCAAGGTGATACTTTCAACATTACTCAATCTCCTACTTCAAATTCCAATGGTTTGCGTCTATTATCAGCATAGCTCTTTTGACGATCTCTCGCTGCTTTTAGCATCTCCTTTATCAACATAACTTTATCAGTCGTTTCTTGAACCAATTCAGGTCCAATCAAACTACTTTCTCTAATCTCAGCCCATAAAACAGGTGACCTACACTTCCTTCCATACAAGGCTTCAAACGGAGCACATCTTATACTCGAATGATAGCTATTATTGTAAGAAAACTTCAAATTCTGCCACACATACTAAAAAATCCTCATCCGATATCAAGAGCAACATATTGAAATCAATATGTCAGAAATTGTCTTTGAAAAGATGTGATGATTGAGGTTTTATTTTTCGGCAGTTAATGTTCGTTGAATTTGTAGTGGTTTGTTTTAAACAAGTCAAAGGGTTAAACTACCAAATCAGGTTATGTGAGAAAAGAAAGCAATATAAACCCTAACGGGCCGGTCGAGATAATGGTGAATATACATAAACCTCATTGGATATTTACCGTTTATCATACGGTATAGACTGACTTATTAAAAACCTTATCAAGAAAAAACAGTGGGAATAAAAACTTGATAGGGGAAAAAGAGTGCAAGTGCGCATAATGCTCCCCCCCCCTTCCCCCCCAACCACTTCTTCCATCTTAATTTATTTATATATTCAAGCATCGATTAATCATCTGAACGAGTTGCTCAAATACTGTTTGTTGGTAACAAACTTTGTTAATGAGGTCTACTAAAATGTTGATGTTAAGAATAAGTCCTGCAAAAATGACAAAATATATGTGTAGCTTCCAACCTAATATCAAATGCATTGTTGGAAGTATACAATGCGTGTACAAATATTAAAAGAGAAAATATACTCTTATGCACGCATATTAATTGCATAATTAATATCAAAACCTCAATTGCACTTATATATGGTACTTGAGGACCAATTATTCCTTAGAGACATGTGCACAAGCAATTTATTTAATATGCGTCCAAAATGATTTTGATCCATATTTGGATTCATTCAATTTGATCAAATAAAGTTATTGAGAACTTTATTAATTGTTTCTAGAAGTTAAAGTTATGAGCCATGCTTGAGGCATTACATATCATTCGTAGAATATGAAAGCTCTAATAAACCCCATTTTTAGGGAAAAATAAATACTTGTCTCACAAAATATCAATAAGATATTTACATCCACCTCGAGATAATATGTCTCAACTTATTGTTTTGTGAATCTATTTATTTCACAATTCAAGTATTGAAGCATATTAACTTTAGAGTTCTTATTTTGGTTTCGCACAAAAACCGAGGTATATCCAATAGATTTTACACATTGACGTATATGAACTTCACGTTCCAATACTTTAGTATTTGCAAGATACTATGTCTTTTTATGTTAGCCAATCATTTCGTTGAGCACACATTTGGATATTAATTGATTTATGATCCTCATCATGCATAATAGCAAGCAATATATTGTATGTAGGCAAATTTATCGACATCGTTTTTTTATTCCATAATATTTTAGACATGATAGAATTTATTGAGATCTCATTAGCTATATGAGGTTCTTTGGAACCTTCATGTCTAGTGTCTCTTTATGAGACTATCATGGGGTCTTTTATACCTCGAACAATCATCTTGTTTTCATGATCCATATTTTTCATCGAGGATTTTATTTAGAATCGATTTGTCTACCATGCTTGAGGCATGTCATAATAAAATAGTGTCCTTGAGGGACAACTTATAATAAAAGTATGAGTAGCTGAAATTTTGTTTTTGGCCAATATTTATGTATGGCTATTAGATTATCCATTGAATAATAAATTCATAAAATTTTATTCAAGGATCAATAGAATATGATAATTAATTCTGAATTTGCAGCTACTTCTCTCCTCCTGAAGGAATTATCCTTCTTCTATATCCCTTATATGTGCATTTAGGTGGAGTAATTTGCACAAAAAAAATTGAAATGGGATATGTTTAGTTTATAACCAAAACCAATTATAAAAGGGAGGATTTATAATAACATATTGGCATGATGCTAATTTTTGTAGTTGTGCATATTATAATATGGCCCCATACAACAACACAAGTTTATCTCTCATTTTCATTTAATAATTTAGAAGTAATTCATCGCATATTCATGATGAAATACTTACTTTGGAATGTTAGGCTCGCATTGAGCTATTAATCATGCAAACTCGAGGTTGCAATATAATGACCATTTAGACGATGCATCGATTTTAAACTCTAAATGGTTCATACAATGGATTTGTATGCCTACATATATCCACTTGTTTTCTTTCCAGAAAATTGAGGAATTGAGTCCCCATTCTAGTTGATAAATTAATAATCAACTCCGTTAAGAGATAACAACATTAGATTGAAGAATCGTGTTCTTCTATAGTTTTGCATCATTAATGACTCGGGATGGTGTAACCGGTCATGCCAAAAATATTATAATTATTGCTCATAAACTTATGTTATGGCTAGTGATTATCTTGCACTAATATATGTATAATGCATGTCGAGAAAGATACAAAAGAATATAATGCATTCTTAAATTTGAACTTTGTTCCTCATGACAATTGTGTATTTTCTTTTACAGAGCAAAACGTGTTAGTATAGATTCTTACATCTATGAATATAGTGTGCAATATCTTTGACATACTTGTACTTTGCATACATCACATTGTATTTTTGCATAATTAGCATTTTTGTTTGCTCTTTTCTTATTTTATTTTGCTACCACTAGTGGTTTGTCATTGTCATACTACCTCGACCATATCTTTTACCAAGATAAATGATCTTTAAACATTTATCATTACATTATCACATTCACATGAGGGAATGAAGATCTTATATTGATCATTTTATCTCATTCACTTGAGAGAATAGAGATTTTATGTTGATCTACTCATCTTTAATCTTGCAACTTGAGGTTGCTAACAAGTTCTTTGAATTAACATGATAATAATAAATTTCACCGCGTCCATAACCACGATATCTACATGATTATCGTTATTGAGTCACATTCAGTTGAGTGAATGGAGCAAATTTAGTAAACGGGTTTACCGTGTTTCTTAAAACATATTGGTTAAAGAAACTTATATCAAAGTATCGTTCTCGATATATGAGCATATTCGAGGCATTAACCATCTCATCGCATGGTTTCTTT
>BQNB010139860.1:0-17494 GCA_026074375.1 Tanacetum coccineum
TATAATTGATTCTATCTTGTGTATTTTATCCTTTTGTGGAATTTGACCTTTTGCCTTGGTCAAGGGCATTCGGTTAGGATCTGTATTAGGGTTGCTATATAAGTGTATACCTAACCACGAATCACTCTTCCAACCAATTCTTATTCTTTGCTCCCAACCTTGCTTTTATTCCTTCTCCTAGACTGCGATTTGCTCTTTCTACCAGGCCATTAGTTTGCGGATGTTTAACAGAATCAAAGTGTTGGCGGATACATAGTTTCTCGCACCAATCTTTGAATGGATTGTCCTGGAACTGTTTTCTATTATCTGAGATGATCTCTCCTGGGAGCCCGAATCTACAAACAATATTATCCCACATAAATTTTTTGACTTGGTTGCCAGTGATGGTTGCAACCGGTTTTGCTTCAATCCACTTTGTAAAGTAGTCAATGGCTACTATCAAGAATTTGACTTTCCCATGTCCTTCCGGAAAGGGTCCGGCTATGTCAATTCCCCACTTATAGAACGGCTATGGAGACGTGGTTGGCGTTAGTTTTTGCTGTGGATTCCTTGGAATAGGTTTATGAACCTAACATTCTTGGCACGATTTTATCAGTTCCCTTGCGTCCTTATGCATGGTAGGCCAATAATAACCAATTCTTAAATCTTTTGCCATGACGGACCGTGTACCTGTGTGCATGCTGCAAGATCCCTCGTGTATTTCCCTTAGGACGTAATTTGCTTGGAGTGGCCCCACGCACCGTAGCCATGGTCCGAGAAAAGATTTTTTTGTAGAGGATCCCATTAATTACGGCAAATCGCTGCGACTTGCGTCTCACTGCCCTTGCTTTTTTCTCATCCGCTGGCAGGGTTTCTTCCGTGAGGTATTCGAAAATAGGAGTCATCCATGTGTCTCCCTCTTCTTCTACCACTGCCAGTATTTCCGCTTCACTTATCGATTTTTCTTTTAGTTCTTCAACCAACACTTGCTTGCTCAAGTGTGCGAAGCTTGTAGATGCTATTTTGCTTAATGCGTCTGCTTTTTTGTTCTCGCTTCTAGGGACTTGTCTGATTGAGAACGCCTTGAAGCTGCTGGTAAGGGTTTTTACCTTTTCCAAGTACCGGATCATGTCAGCCTCTTTTGCGACGTACGTTCTGTTCACTTGGTTAGCCACCAATCATGAATCAACATTTGCCTGAAGATTCTTAACACCCATTTGTTCCGCTATCCTTAGTCCGGCAATCAAAGCTTCATACTCTGCTTCGTTGTTTGTTGCGTCAAACCTGAATCTTAGGGCGTAAGTGAACTCCATCCCCTCTAGGTTTGTGAGTATCAGTCCTGCTCCGGAACCATCTGTGCAGGAGGATCCATCCGTAAACAAAATACATGGTTCAGGAAGTTCTTTTTCCACTTCTATCAGAGTATCCAGAGAGTCCTCTTCCGGTCTTTCGACTATGAAGTCTGCTAATATCTGCCCTTTAACTGATACTCTAGGGCTGTAATGTATTGCGTATTCTCCAAATTCGATACTCCATTTCTATAACCTTCCTGCTACTTCCGGTCTTGATAACACCTGTTGTATTAGTTGATCCGTGATCTTAACCATGAAATTCATCCAAGACGAAGCGGAGTGTTCTTCATCTCAATTTTAACCAGTAGTTGTATTTGTCCTATTGGCCATATTACCTCGCCACTAAATCCAATCAAAGGGGTAGTGGCCGGCATCAATTGGTTTTTAATTTCCGAACGGAGTCGGCTAAAGCAATGCTCATATAGAATTTCTGAGGCTGACCCGCCGTCCACGTACATACGGTGTATACAGTGGCCTTCTATTTCCGCCTCGATGATCATTGGACCTTATGTTCCTTCATCTTCCCCTAGGGGCGGAAAAAAGATTTTTAGATTAAGAGAGGAGCTTTATGTAATCCTTTGTCTAGCCACCTTTTCCTAAGGTTGAACCATTAGGATAGCTAACGCTTTATCTTTCCCGAAAGTTTCTCCTTTCTTTTTCACCTTAGGCTGCTCCTTTCTGTTGTTCTGTTTGAGCTCGTTGATCAAGTGTGAAAGTTTTCCTACTTTGAGCATTTCTTCAATCTGTTTCCTCAGGTGCATACATTCATCTGTGTTATGCCCTACTTCACCATGAAACTCACAAAATTTTGCATGGTTCCGTTTCTCAACCGGGGTTGTCATTGGCGGCGGAGCTTTGATTTTTCCTTTGTCTAAAGCGAAAATTTCTTTGGGAGTTTTTGTGAATAGTGTAAACCGATCTTGCTTCCTTTCCGACCTTTGTTGGTTCCGGAAGCCTCCTTTTTTAAAATTTTGCTTTTGGTTAGCTTCTTGTTGTTTCCATGATGGGAATGACTTCTTCTGTTCACGGTTAGATGCTGCCACCTCTCCTCGGAGGAATGTTGTAATTACCCTCATCATTTCGTCTACTGACTTGGGAATTTTGTCATGTAGTCGCTTGATTAGCTCGGGATTGATGATTCCGTGCATAAATTCAGAGATTTTCATGCATTCGGAGCTCCCTTCACGTCCCTGCATTCAAGCTTGTACCTCCGCACGAATTCTTTCGTAGACTCCCCGTCTCTCTGCCTGATGTTGTGGATTTTGACCGGGTCTTTAATGCATTTCTTCTGTTGGAGGTAGTTTTCTAAAAATGCTTTTGATGTGTGCTAAACACACATCATTTTTACCCCAGAAAATGCTAATAAACGGACTAAAACACTAAAATATGGATAAATATGTTGCAAATATGTTTGTATTGTGTTTTTATGTCTTACAAGTACAAAGGATTGAAAACAAAGCAAAAACGGTAATTTTCGGGTGACTTTCGACGACGTTTTCATGTTTATCGAGGTTCAAACGAAGTCGTTAATATTCCACAATCACACCATTGGAAAGAGCACGAAATTTCGAGTCTATAGGTACCTTACTTGCCCCTTGAACCTTTCTTATTTGAACCCTATGTCGCCATTTTGAACCTTTCTTATTTAAATAACCTGGTCCAAACTAATGAAGAGTTATATATTAAATATTACAATATATAATTGAAACCCTACTCTAGTCCAGTGGTAAACTGGCTAGAGTTAAGGTTATCAACCAAGAGGTCGAGAGTTCGAACCCCAGGCTTGCCTGGGGTGAGGATTTTCCTTCTGGTGACACGTGGCCCACTCAGGTGGTGCCACGTGGCGGACCCAACCCGACCTGACCCGGCCCATTACCAGACCTGACCCGGCCCATTACCCGACCTGACTCGCCCATTACCCGACCTGACATGCCTGTTGACTAGCGGTCAACCACCGTTGACCGGTGGTCCGGCGGTGGCGGTCAACCACCTTTGACCGGTGATCCGACGGTGGTACAGCGGTGGTCCGGTGGTGGTCCGCCACCGTTGACCGGTGCTCTGGCGGTGGCTCCGGTGACGGTGACGGAACAGTGCCTACGCCACGTGGCACCACTCAGGTGGTGACACGTGGCATTTTAATGACTAGGTGGCAGGTACGAGGTACTGTTCATCCGAGGTGGCAGTACGAGGTGGCATAGAATGTCAGGTGGCAGTATGAGGTGGCGACGACTGGCTAATCAGAGTATGACACGTGTCATTCTGCGTGTGTTAGTCCGAGGTAGGCGTGTGTCAGTCCGAGGTAATCATATGGCAATAATGAGGCGGTTGGTAGAATGCAAGAAGACCAAAATACCCTCAGATCTGGTAATATGAGTGGTTAAAGACTAGAATGGACGAAAATACCCCCACCTACTTTGGGCTATAAATTGGACACAACAGCTCATTACTTGGGGTGTTAGATTTTAGTTTAATTTTCAAGTAGTGTAGATTTAGTGTAGCTTATTATTGTAAAAGCTTTTTAGCTTATTTCCAACTTATTGTAATGGCTTATTATAGTTTAATGAAGATACTTTTTGGTAAAGGTTAGTGTTATTTTTAGCTTATTTCTTATGCTTATTTTCTTATCACTTCTCTTCTTTTCTTTTGCTTTTTTCCAAATAATCTCATGCTTATAGTTTATTTTTGGATCCCATCTCTTAAGCTTATATTATAATTAGCTACTTTCATAGCTTATTTAGACTAGCTTATTTTCGATTGCTTATTTTTATTCAAGCTTATTTTTTCTAGATCCAATCCTTAATCATACCCGATCCGAGTTCACTTGATTGAACAATTTAGTTTCGGGTGAATTTGGATCTATTAATTTTAGCTTATTTTCTAGCATAAAGTTGGTTGCTTTTTAATTCTAGCTTATTTCTCTTAGATCTAAATCCTTAATTATACCCGATCCGAGTTCACTTGATTGAACACCTTAGTTTCGGGTAGATTTAGATCTAAAGTTTTCATCTTTTTATTAGCTTATTGTTTATTGTGCACTTTAACTTCGTTTGTTTTATTGTTGATGGATCTTATTCTACACTTAGGCGAGGAGCTTATGGTTCTTATAAACTAGTTTTTCTATTAAAGTTCCAAGCTTTTTAAGTTTTTACCTAACTTATTAATTAATAAAGCTCAAAACTTTATTAATTAATTAGTTAAATTTAAACTAATAAAGTCTTAAACTTTAAAAGTTTAATCCAGTTTATAAGAGCGGGTGGTTTAATATTCGATTTGATTCATCATTCGGTTTCATCTCTTTACTCTTTTCATTACTAGTAGTTTAGAATTAGTTTGCTTAAAATGATTATTTTTGCTTATTTGTTGATAAATATGCTTAGTGAGTAGATTTTCTCATATGCTTGTTAAGTGTTAAATTACTTTGTGAATTAAGTGTGATTAATAAAAAAGGAGAAATATTGATTAGTGGTTTTTATATTACTTAAATTAATGTTTTGGTTATTCGAGCGGGCAAAAGCCGTAAGAATAATTAGGCAATAATTTAGTAATCGATATCTTAATAAAAAGTTATTTTCAATATAAGCCAACGTTGTGAGAAGATAATTTGTTAAAAAGATATTGGTTCATCAATAAGTACTTAATTGTATGTTTAATTCACATTTAAAGATCTAATCAATACACTTAGTAAGCATATCTTTTATAATATATCATTCTTCGTTTAATCGCTTTCTATTTGCTATCTAGTTTTAATATAGTTTATTTTTATTAAATTTTTAGTTTAAAACCAAAAATAAAAATATTTGATATTCAAGCATCAAACAAGGAGCTTTCATGAATTTCAAATTCATCTCTCGTCAGGATACGACATCTGGGAGATAAAATATTGTTTGTCCTCAAACAATTTTTATATCAAACAAGATACTCATTATACTATTACTATTTGATATTATATATTATATATATTTTTATCGAATCAGTTTTTGGCGTCGTTGCCGGGGAGAAGTGTACGATCTACACGTGGTGTTTGAAATTAGTGTCTTGAAGAACCTTTCTTTAGAAAGTTTATATTCGTATTATTATATATGTATATGTATATATATATAAAAAAATTTCCAAAAATATCTTTCAATTCTATTATATATATTATAAATTAAATATTATTCTTTATAAAAAAAATCCAAAAAAAATATTTTCATTTATATTTTTATTTTTCTTTTATATAAATATTAAAAATACCAAAAATATTTTTATTTTTATTCTTATTTTTATTATTATTATCTTTAAAAAAACCTATAAATATTCTTCTTTATCCTCTTATTACGTTTAATTCTTATCTTTTTTTTCCCTCTTATCCGGTTAATTCTTCGACATGTCTTCGTATAACCATTTTGGTTGCTCGTGGTGTAGAGGTCCGTTTAATGGTGGAAACTGTCCGGGCTGTAGCAGTGTAGGATCCGAAAATGAGTTTGTCTATGACCCAAATCCTTATTCTTATAATGAAACCCCTGATTTTTCTTATCCACCTCCACAGCCCCAGTTCGAGACATACTCGCGCGAGTTATGTGAGAACGATTCTCACTATGGGTTTGATTGTCCGCCACGGTTCCCGCTTGTCCATGAGGAGGAACCGAGTTACAATCAAAACTTTAGTGATAATTATTATCCACAAAATTCACCGAGTTTTCCACAACAATATCTTTGCTGTGAAAATAGTGGGGGTCCTCATGAAAGTTTTCAATGTCAACCGATGAATCAAAACTATTTTGAGCTTAACTATTCCAGTTTTGACCAACCCCCGCAGTATTTCATAAACCATCAAGAAGACCTTAATCAGTAAGATGTGCACTATAGATGGGAAGAACTTCTCAACATGATGCGATCATTTTGTGAAAAGTTTCTTCAACAAAAGCAGGCGGCTAGCATCGATCAATCACCTTTTCCAAAAATGAGTATCCAAGATATGGAGGATTTAAAGCAACATTATTTAGATGAAATGTTAAGTTTAAGTAATGAGTTACAGATTAAAGATTATCGTAATGAGAAAATAGATATTCGTTTTAGAAGGGAATGTGAAGGTATGATTGATGAGCTTAAAGGTAAATTCAATGGAATGAGTATTGAGATTAATAAAAAGAAAGAGCTTCAGCATCTAGAGCAGGTGGCTAATCTTAGTACCTATCCTTCGCGACGGTTCAATTCTTTTTATGATGACGATGTTTACGAGGAGAGTACTCTTCCTTTGAATGAAATTATTTCTCAACTTCCTTAATCTATTGCGATCACACCCGTCGTACCGACTATGGAGCCCGAGGACTCTCTCATCATAGGGAATGAGGAACTTTGCACTATTCCTAAAAAGGAATCGGATGAATTCATAAAGTCTAGTATTGAGGACCTTGTTCCAATCCCAAGTGAGTCCGATGATACATCCGAGAGTGATAGTGTTTGTGATTTACCTTCGTGTGATAATTTCTCTCCCATTAACGTTTATGAGAAAAAATCTGTGACTTTCTCTAACCCTCTCTTTGATTCAAATGATGATTTTACCTCTAGTGATGACGAGTCACTATCCGATGAGGATGTTTCGGAAGATAATGTTAAAATTTACTCGAACCCTCTTTTCGAATTTGATGACGAATACATTTCTAGTGACGTAAATCCTTTTTTTGATGAGGTGTTAGAGGACATCGAGAGTAAGGACTCTTATGTTTCTAACCTTTATGAGCCGGCTTTGTTAGTCACACCTCTTTTCGATGTGAATGAGGATGAGTGTTTCGACTCAGGAGGCGTAATTGATAAAATCGATGCTTTTCTAGATATGGATATTTCTACGGATATTGAGAACGGTTATCATGATTCGGAGGGAGATATAATCTATCTTGAGAGTTTGCTTATTGATGACTGATGACACTAATCTCCCTCCCGAGGTGTTTTTAGATCATGACCCAAGAAGCTTAAAGGATGAACCTGATAATGATGATTTGATGACCGAGGACAAAGTTTTCGACCCCGAGATTTGGGAGATAATTTTTTCTCCAACATATGTGAAATTACCCTTTGAGGATCGCCATTATCTTTCCTTCACATATGTTATCCGAATTTTTCTTCCTTATTTCTCCTATCCGGTGGAATCTCCTTTTCTTCTCTCCTCCGGGAGTGAAGACACCATTTTTGACCCCGACATTCCCGTTTTTAGTCTTGAGCCGGTGGTATCTCATCGGAGTGGAACTTTCATGTGCTTCAATGTTTATCTAAACATCTTGAATGAAAGTCCGATTGAGATTTGCTCTTCCACATGTTTCGTCCCTAATATATCGATGATATGGGGAGAGTCAAGCTAGAGACTCGCACAAAAACAAGCGCTTCTCGGGAGGCAACCCGTGTCTTTTCTTCTTTCTATTTTCTTAATAAATAAGTGTGTGATTTTATAGCCCAAGTGTGGGGGCGTGCTTCTTTCTTTGGTATGTGGTACCGTTTTTGCAGGATTCCTTAAGATCGTGAAGACCCGTGCTTGTTTTCAATCCTCCAATCATCCGGTCTTCGATCTTCTGCTTATTGGAATCTTCGATCCTGATCATTTATATATGTATTGTTACCCCTTTCACACTTGGAATTTTTTGCATTTGCCTTTTTCGTTCCTAAGTGTGGGGGTAAAACCCGATGCTTTTGAACATTGAGGCCAATGTTCCATTCTAAGTGTGGGGGGATTTCTATCGAAATGTGATCATACCTGTGCCTATATGTGTTCCCACGCAACCCCGTTTTGACCAAAATTTTAAATTTTTATTGTTTTATTATGAAAAAAAAATGATGAAATATAAAAAAATAGAAATAAGTAGGCCCGTAGAACTAGATAGCTTTTGACTTGACTGAGTTTTAAACTCTAGCTTTCCTCTTAACTTTAGAGACTGAGCGTTTGCTAAACTTTAAAATTTTGCAAAGAGCAAAAAATGATAGAGTTGAATATAAGTTAGATGCTAAGCATGGAGTAGTTAGATCTCTTTATGTAACACCTCCAAATCTGGGTTGCAGCGGAATGTTGAATATCCGTGGGCGTTACTTCATAGATCAATAGCACAAGATATGAGAACAACCACTAAACGTGTCGTTTAAAAGATACATTGGATTTAACAAAATACTTGTTTGTTACATAAGCTCATGGCTTCAAATTTGTTCGACAACGTAAGTAAAGATTTCGGTTTATAACAAATGTTTCCAAAATGTAATACGCCCCAAATATTTAGTACCGACTCTTCCAAGAGTGACCCCAATGTATCTGAGACCTCATGCCTTATTGGACCTGAAAAAAACATGCTTAAAAGTATACATAAAGTTGGTGATTCCAGTTATTGTAATCAATTGTAGGACCACAAGATTCCCAAGTGTATGATTAAGAACAGATGCAAACATCATATAAAAGTAAGTAGTTTTCTTAAGATCATGGTCACTGAAGCTCGACGGTATGAATGCCAATAAATGCAATAATGCCCATGATGATGTTTCTACCAGTAACATCCCAAATCCGACATGGTATACTTTTGTTGTCCGGCAACCCGGCACAGTGAGCGCTACTCACCCAAACAGGGATGTCAATCCTAAATAGATCTATTTATAACATTTGCACTCACAATCTAGTGATTGACAGTTCATGATAAAGGGCTCAGTGGGTTATCGCTACTTAGGCAAACACGTAATCATTGTATAAAATGTACACTTGGGGGTGTGTTAACAATTCGCTTTGGGGTGTGTTAACAATTAGGCTTTGTTTGGTTTGATTAAGTATTATCTTTGGGCCTCCATTTGGTATTGGGCCACGTCCTTTAGTGTAGGTTGCGTGTGGTTTATAGAATTAGAATTAGGATGCGTTTGGGCTTCGTATGGTAGGTGGTTCGTGTTAAAAATAGGTGAAAACAAGTAAACGGGTCGAATGTTCTCATTAGGGCACGTTTAGGGTTTCTTTGATTTAATTCGCATACAAATGAAATGAAATGATGAAATGATGATTGTGTATGATTAGTAATGTTGTAAATTAAGTTATTAAAACTTATTTGGGGGTTGGTTGAGGTTTATAATGGATAAAAATGAAGAAACGGGTCATGGTTTACTATTTAACTCGGGTTAGGGTTTCTGACCTTGGTTTCTTGTAATTTCATGAAATGAGGATGAATATGGATTTTAGATGAAGTGTATGACTTGATTGAAACTTGTACTTGATGGATTGTACAAGATTTTTAGGAAAACAAAGGGAAAATGACTATTTAGAAATCATGCATTAATGACTTGTACATTATGCTTTAAAGGACTTATACCATATTATGGAGGGAAAGTATTATTTAAATGAGATGTTATATGACTTTTATATATGCTTTAGTAGCTTGTACATTCACTTTAGATATTAACCCTTTATGGAATTTAGGGTTTTAGAGGTATACGATAACGGTTTAAAGCCCGTTTTGATATAACATTGCGAATATTACATTATATGAGTAATGTACTTTGTAATAATGATATTAAGATATCGACTTGATATGTTATGATGTTTGCTTGACATATAAATAGATATAGATGGCATAGGTAGGTTGTGTGAGCTCGTCTACTTTAGTTATGCAAGTTACATTGCATATTGAGATATTGGCAATGCAAGTAATGTAATAAAGCGAAAAATTTCCCCGTTCAATTGTGATCATAGTAACATAGGTTGATTTTGAATTTGATGAAAATTATGGGTTGTTATACTCTAGGACTATTAACACAAAAAGAAATTGACATAAAAGAAGGTTTAAAACTTAAAGCCTATGAAATTTCAGTTGTCAAAGAGAAACACGATGAGTTAGTCAAACAAAGTTTTTTTTAACAAAGTCACGTTACGAAGGTCTTGTCAAAGAGAAAACTAAGGTAATCTCAGATTTGAAACTAAAGGAAGAAAAGGATCTTGATAAATTGATTGTAATGGAAAATCTTTTAAAGTTTTTGAATGAAATTGTTTATAAACGAAATCAATCAATTCAAACCATTCATATGCCAGCCCCTAAAGGTTCAATATATAATGGTAGACCAACTTTTGCAAATCCAATGTACCTCAAGAAATCTCAATCTAAAAAACCATGTTTGTATAAGATTCCATATGACACATCTGACACTGCAAACAGATTCGTCCCTGATAGGGAAGAGACCATGACTCTTGAAAAAGAGATTGACGAACTTGAATCTGACAAAGCAGAATTTTAAAACATGTATGATCTACTTCTCCATGAGTGCGTGTCTAATGATGGTATGTGTTCTTATTTACATTCTTTATCTGACTTAGATGCTCATACTGAATTGCAATGCTTATATCTTCATAAAGTGAAAGAATGTGAATATCTTGCACAAAAGCTTTCTAAACAAACTAAAACTGTTAGTAAAGAAGTTTATAATGAGCTGTCACTGAGTTTTGCTAAATTAGAAAAACACTCGATTTCTCTTGAACTTGCTTTACAACAATGTCAAGAACAAATGAAAAATGACACAGTTTGCAAAGAAAAAGCGTCAACTGTATTTCTAAAAGAACTTGTTGATCTCTTTTAAACATATCTTACTTAGCTTGTTAAAGCTTAGTTATATTGGATAGATCCAAGACAACTATAGTAGAAACTAAGATTGAGAATATCACAAACTATGCGGAATCTAGTTTGCAATACTAAGAAGAACAATGAAACAGTAAAAACAAGATCTTTACTAAACTTTCAATATATTAAATACTATTTTGAGTTACAAAATAGCTATGAATACTAACTATGATTGCTATGCAGACTATGAATACTAATATGAAAACTTGATGTCTAGATCTATGCCGTAGGGTTCCTTTTATACACCAAGGAAACCTTAATGGGCTTACAAAACGCGTTACATGATCATGCATATCTATTCCTAATATATCTCATGCATATCACATAAGCAATACTAACTATTATAACTAACAGTACTAACATTTTGTACTGGTAGTACTAACTATAACTCTAGCAGTACTAACTTAGATTGGTAGTACTAAGTCTTCTCTTGGTAGTACTAAGTTGAACTAGTAGTAGAAACTTGCAGAAGTCCTTAATTCCCAACAATCCTCCCTTAAACTTGTGATTTACCTCCAAATCATTAAGTTTCTGAATTAAACCTTCTGTGTATAGAGGATGCTTCCTAAACATTTTACTGTCTTGGTCTGTTTGCTAGTATGACAATTTTCCTTAAAAGCTCATCTGCCATCACTGAATATTAATCCACTTGCAGCTTGTTACACAACATCAAAGTCATAAGTGTTCTTGTCAATGGATAATCTTTCTCAACCAGCATGAAAATATCATGTCCTCTCTCTGTAGACACATGATGAACAACACATGTATCATATAACCTCCATTTCAAAGGAACATGCATATACCTTTGATGTTTCCATATAATATCATCATCATCTGGTTCAAACAACCTCTTCAACTCTACCCAAAGTTCTCTTTCTTTATCTTCTGTAGGTTTTGTTGAGTTGAATCTTTCATGAACTAGACTCCATAGTTTGACTAGCTCATCCCTGTTAAAATTCTTTAGCATATCTTCAAAGATCTGATATACCTCTGCGTGATTAGCTACTCTAATGATCTTCCAATACATTCTTGAGTCTTCAGTGTAAACTTCCCAGTCAATGATTGGGTATTTAGTTTGTAGGGCTTCAACATTCATCTCTTCTTCTGGAACTATGATCATTAACTGTTGTAGTTGTTCTTGAGACAGTTCATCTTTTGATTCTTCAGTTGGTTTTGAGCCTTCTCCTATCTTGTCTCTTTGAACTTTCTTGATTAAGTTCTTGTTCAACATCTCTCTTTGAGCTTCCAACTACAACTTTAGGAACTGTATCATCACTCTCCAATGGAGTAAAAGTATTTACCCTCTTCATTGTGGTCTCAAATAACTCTTTGATCTCATCAAAGGAAAGTTTCTTCAATTGTTGTAGAGTGTGACTTCCCATATGCTTGATATAATTACACATGTAAGTCTTGTGTTGAGCTTGAGTCATGGGCTTGTTCCTTCTTTGTTCAGCTCTTTGTTGGGCAAATTTTCTCTTTCTTTCATTTATAATCTCTACAAGTAATCTTGCCTTGTTAGCTTCAGAATATCTTTCTCTTTCTTGTGCTTGTAATATGTGTGTTAACTCTTCATCAGCTTCAATTTGAGCTTGTATGTTATCCTATTCTTTGGCATTGAAATGCTAGCTTCTTCATGAACTCTGGCTATCCTTTGTCTTTCTTCTTCATCAAGTTGTTCTTGCAATCTCAAAGCTTCTTCTAACCTAAGTCTTTCTTGCTCTAGTTGCAACTTTGTCTTTTTATGAACAGGTTTAGCTTCTTTCATAATAGATGTTCCTTTATCTTTTCTCTTTGCTGCACTTCTTCTGATATACACTAAACTTTCAGCAGCAGTTATAACTTCAGGGCTAACAGTACTAACTTCTGCACCAGCAGTACTAACTGGTACATTAGCAGTACTAATATCAGGCTCAACAGTATAATCTTCTTCAGGAGCAATAAACTCAAAATCAGGTTCCTCAAAATCATGCTCATGCCTCCCTTAAGTCTATGCACTCATCTGTACTAGAGTAATTCCCTCATCTTCATCAATCTGAGACTACAATATTGGCTCTCCTTCTAGCTTGGCTTGTCTTGACAGTCTGCTCTAACTTCTTCACCTTTTTGATAAGTTTAGTTAAAGCAGCACCATAGGTTTGTTTTGTTTTCTTCAATTCTGTCTCTAAGCTGTCCACTTTGTTTGACAATTTTATACATAGAACTGTCAATTTATGTAGTGTCATTCTGCCCTCATCCTTCTAGGTGTGTGACCTCCTGGGAGAGGTGAATCATGAGGCATGGTAGGGGACTTAGGGATGTTACTACTGCCATGTCCTGCATCGATGCTAGAGATAGTAGTGGCAACCCCTTCATGAACAACATCCACACTTGTGAATGCAGCCTCATCTGCTACATTGGTGTAAGTAGGAGAACTGGGCTGAGGAACCTCAGTTTCCTGTCTGGTTGGTATCCTTGAGGGGGATGAAAGTGCTGGTTGTGAGGTTGTTGGAGCACCTAAGGGTGTATGATGGGACTCAACTAGGATTGTTAATCCTTCACCCTGCATAATTGGAGCTTGAACAAGCATGTTGGAAATAAAGGAATGTCCACCCCAGTGTATCCCTTGGAAGCCCTTCTTATATTGCTAAATAGTTTTTGTGTGAGGGTAGGAGCAATATAAGTTCTGTTGTGAGGTAGAAGATGTCTTTTATGCTTACTCAAAAAGATTTGAATAAATCTTGGATACATAAAAAATTTAGACTTACTATCCAAGTTTTTCACCATGCCTTCAAAAATCATTTTAGAAAAGTTAAAAGTCCTATTTGTGGCCAAGCAAATGATAGCAGTTGCTATATTGCTACTAAATTGTTCCCAAGCAGTCTTCTTAGGACTTAAACAATGAAGAATGGTATGGATTAAGAATCTTTATTGAAAGGAAAAGTGACCCTTTTAGAAGGTCAACTTGTCAGAGTTGGAAACATACCCCATAAGTGTAAGTTGTTCAAAGATTTTAGTATTAGGAAAAGTAATAATACCATCAGAGTCTTCTAACTTGAGATGCCTCATGATAGATGCTTCAGTAAGAGTCTTGACTCTCCCATCAATGGTAGTAGTTATTTCCATCTCTCCATTCTCTGATGTGCTTGTAGAAGTATTTTGCCAAAATTGATAGATGAGTGAAACGTAGATGGTTGGATTTTCAGTGAGAGAATACTTAATATGAGTAGAATTGAGAAAATCCACTATCTGATGAAATCCTTCACTTCCCTCTGGTTTCTTCAAGAAGGCCACCATATTGTGTTTGTCACAGAAGTCTAAATTCGCCATTTGATTGAGAAAGGTTTGAGTAGGGTTCTGGGTTATGATTGTGGATGAGAGTATGTATGTTTGGTAAAGGTAATTGAGATAATAGAGAGTACTTAAGGTTTTTTGATTGGACCGACTGTATAAAATTGAGTATTTATCTTGAAGAAATCTTGATATATTAAAGAAAGTTCAAGATTTAGCCAAATCAAAGAAACCTATAAGCAAAGTAGTTGGCAGAAATATCTCAACGGCTATTTTAATTAATGAAATTTTGTTATGCCTTAAACAGTACTAACGGTCAACCAACAGTACTAAGTTTAGCCTAACAGTACTAACTTTAAGCCCAGTCGTATTAACTTTACCCAACAGTATTAAGATATGCCTAGCAATACTAACTTAATACTGGCAGTATTAAGTTTATGCCTGGCAGTATTCACTCCAATTCTTTTCCCACAAGCATGTCCATCATAAATTTAGATTTTTACAAGCTCTGTTTCTGTTTTTCAGCTCATAATATCTCTCATTTCTTTTTCTCACCAATTCACTCTTTTTGTTTTTATATCACAATTCTCTCTATTCTTTTGAGCTCACAATTTCTCTCTGTCTGTTTTTGCTTTCTCTTAATTCTTTTAAGCTTACCAATTCAGACAGTTTTGTATAATGTTCCATCAATTCCATTAGTTTCATGCTGTCCTATCCACTTCCAAGTGTGTGAACTCTTGAGAGAGGTGGGTCATTAGACTATTTAGATGTAGTCTCAAACCTAGTTTGAGCATCTACACCCCAATATGGTATCTTGGCACCTAGGACCACTACCTAAACCAGTTCCCTAAGGACTTGGCTCATTAAGTGTTGCCATGGGTTAGGTCCTATTGATGTTACCACTGTCCTGCTCTGCTTCTAAGCTAGAAGCAGTAGTGGCAGCCCTTTCCATTCTGTCACCCAACTCTTTATAGACAGCCTCATCGCCAACCTTTTTAGGCGGACCACCAGACTGAGGTATCTTAGTGTCCTGACCTCTTTTGGCTTGCCTAGATGTTTGACTCTTCACACACTTTTATTTGATGTTATATGTCCTTCCATCCATTCTTGACTGCATATTGACATAATTAGCCTCCCCTCAATCAATACTTCAGAGGTGAAGCATTCAATACCATGTATTTAATATGATTAGCCTGTAAATGCTAGTCCAAAACCAAGAATACACAATCCAAAGTATTTTCTTATTTAACAATATTAATTATGACTAACAGTTTGAACTAGCAGTCTTAAGTATGACTAGCAGTACTAATTATACTTAGCACTACAAACTTTTACCTAGAGCATCCACTGTAAAAAAATCCCTTGATCCTGTAAAGTATATTGTGGATTACCCTGCACTCAAAATGAGAGAATTAGTTTCTCTTAGGGACCCAAGCCATTACTGACTTGAGTCTGCCTTGTAGATCAACATAGTCAAATCTTTTAAGCATGTATGATCCACTGTCTTTGGAGGTATGGTCAATTACATTTCCTGTTGGTCTCCAAATATAGCCTGCTCGGGACTTAACAACATTTTTCCCATTTCCCACAGCAGCACTAACTACTGCTTTTGGCCCAGCAGTAGTTACATTATTAACCATTGCAGTTTTAACTTTTTCATTAAGATTATTGATTTTAGCTGTTGATTTTTGGTTAAAAGCCCTTCTTACAGGTGAATGTGCTTTAAAATAAGAATATGTTTTAGGTAATACATCATTCACTTTTGATCTAGGGGCAACAGTATTAACAAGCCTGGCAGTACTAATTGATGATGCTGCTCTTAGAGAGTTTTGCTTAGCAGCATTAATTGGTACTTGTCCTGACTTTGTTACAACTGCTGTTAGAACAAAATTCCTTTTAGGGTGTGGGTGAGTAAATTTATTTTGGTGGTTCACCATCTAAGCATTGTTCTATACTGGTCTAATTTCCCTTTGACCAGTAACCCTTCCCTTTTTTCTACCATTTTCTTATAATGAAAATCACAGTCTTTGATTAAATGGTTGAAACTCCCACACACAAAACAAGCTTTCTTTATAAACTCAAAACCATTTCCTAGTTTTTGAGTCATCATTCCATTCTAGTTTCTTCTATTATCCCTAGAACTTTGACTTTTCCTAGGATACTTTTCTTGCCTATGTGTGTTTTTCTTACTAATAGATTTCACATTCTCATCAGATTTGACAAAATTGATTTTAGTAAACTTTGGTTTTGTCTGATCAGTTTTAGGTCTAAACACACTATCATTTTCACTATTAGTATCCCAATCTTCAATGATAGGAGCACTAGGCCTAATAGTTTTAGGCTTTTCTACAATATCCTTACTAGTCTTAGATATACTAGTTTTATTTTCACTCACTTTAGTCTTATAGACAGAATCATCTAACCCAGCAAAGGATAAGTTACCTGTTTTGTATCTATCATTTAGTGGACTATCATCCACATCACTTTCTTTACTGTTAAACACACTATGAACCACTTCACTCTTATTCATTTGACTATCATAACCAAGACCAGCTTTATCTTAGCACTTATTTGACTATTAATTAGTTTAGTTAGATTCTTTTATGATTCTTCAATTTTTTCTAGTTTAAGTTTCAAATCATCTCTCTTTTAAAGCTTCTTCTAACTGATTTTTAAGGTTTTTGATAGAAATATCTTTCACTTGGACATCATACCTTAAAAATGCAATATCTTCTTCATAAACAGCTTCATTCTTTTCATGAACAACTATCCTAGCTTCTAATGATTCTAATCCCATTTGATAACCTATAATTTCTAGATTAGATTTATTAAGAGCATCACGCTGTTGATCATACTATTTTTGAAGAGTTTCATATGATTTTAAGCAATCTTTAGAGCAAGTATGTACCTCAGAGTTTGAACTTGATGAACTTGATGAACCTTGGGATGTATAAGCCATTAGAGCAAATTTTGTGATGCCTTCTTTAGCCTGAAAGCTCCAATCATAACCACATATCCCATCTTAAACAACCAAGGCATTTGTAGTAGATGTATCCACTGGTGCATTCCTTCTTTGACCATCTCCATTTCTATTCCCCTAATTCCTTGGTGCCCTGCATTCTCTAGCAAAGTGACCTCGCCTATGGCAGTTGTAACATTCAACCTTTGTCTTATCAAAGCTAACTGTTTCTTTGCCATTGAAATTTAGATTCCTTCCTGTCTTCTTTAAGAATCTTTTCACTCTCATAGTAAGCATGTCCACCTGCTATTTGAGATCCATCTCTTCAAGAT
>BQNB010139861.1:0-17494 GCA_026074375.1 Tanacetum coccineum
TATACTACTTTACTTAGTATGGTTTGTGAAGTATTCTGCATACGTGAGAAGAATTGTTGTTGATTCCTTGCATGTACCCTCGAACGAATATTCACCAAGACCTAATGACAAGTATTAAGCTGTTGGACAATTCCACAAGCTTTAATATAATCTTTAAACTATTGGCTTATGTATTCACCACCTCGATCTGATTGAAGAGCCTTGATTGTCTTCCCGAGTTGATTTTCCACTTCATTCTTAAACGCCTTGAATGTTTCAAAGACTTCATGTTTATGTTTAAGAAAATAAACATAACCATAACGACTATAATCATCCGTGAATGCAATGAAGTAACTAGCACCTTGTCTTGACACATGTCTGAGTGGACCACACACATCAGTGTGTATTATTCTAAGAAGATCAGTTGCCCTTTCGGTACGATGCGGAAAAGGTTTTCTTGTCATCTTGCCTGATAAACAAGACACGCATTGATCAAATGACTCACCATCTGTTGATTTTAAAATCCCTTCTTGTTGTAGCTTCTTAATATGTTTCTTGTTTATATGAGCAAAATAGCAGTGCCATAGATAAGTAGAGTCCAAGTTATGTTTGGCTCTTTTATTGCTAACATTATAAATAGAATTAACATTTGGTACAAGATTATGCATATCAATTTCATAAATACCATCACATGGAATAACATTAAAATAAAGAACATCATTCTTAGAAACTAAAATTCCATAATCTGTAAAACACAAGACAAATCCATTTTCAACCAAATGATGAACTGAAACAACACCTCTAGTTATAGTAGGTGCATAATGACAATTGTCTAAACAAATCACTAGGCTATTAGGTAAAACTGAATCAAAACTTCCAATAGCTTCTACTTGTGCACGGACACCATTGCCCACGTATAAATAGAGAGCTCCTTGTTCCAGCTTTCTTGCTCCTCTAAGACCCTGTTTTGTGATACAAATGTGAGTACCACAACCAGTGTCATACACCCAGGACTTATTAGGAAAAGAAAATAATTCTATTGTTAAGATACCTAAAAAACTGGCAGTGCCAACTTGCTTCTTTTTCTTCAACAACTCAGCAAGGTAGACAGAACAATTCCTCTTCCAATGACCCATCTCCTTGCAGTGGTGGCAGGTGTCATCCTTAGCAGGGTGCTCTTTAGCAGAAGGTTTAGGGTTTTTAGGCTTAGGGATATAAACTTGTTTATCCTTTCCCTTGCCATTAGCTTTACCCTTGCCTTTAGCTTTAAGCGATTTCTTATTGGCTTTCTGGATTTTACCACTTCTAATCGCCATTACTTGTGGTTTTTCGACCTTTTTAGGTAAATCTTTTTCATACTCAACGAGCATAACATGTAGTTCACCAATTGTCTTCCCCGTGTTATGCATATTGTAATTTCTCACAAATCCAGCAAAATCACTAGTGAGGCCATTAAAGATTAAACCAACACTAAGATCTTGTGGTAGCATATAACCAAGACGTTCTAGTTGTTCCACATATCCTTTCATCTTAAGGACATATGTAACAACTAGTTTACCCTCCTCTTGTTTGCAAGCATGGAAAGTTTGGATTAGGTCAAACCTCTCCCCTCCAGCTTGTTTCTCAAACATAGATTTGAGCTCCTTAAGCATCTCATAAGGTGAATAATTTTCAAATTGTCTATGAAGTTCAGTAGTCATACTACCGAGCATAAGATAAGCCACCTCATTATAAGCATCATATACTGCATTCCATTCTGCCAGCACATTTGCTGCGGAATCAGCTGTAGGAGCAGGGGAATAGGCTGTTCAATGACATACATTTTCTTTTCAACTCTCAAGACCAGCTTACGTTGGCAAAACTAGTCATTGAAGATATTTCCAGAAAGTTTTTCTCTTTCAAACATCGACCTGAAAGCCGAATGGTTTATGTTTTGAACAGGTAGTGCCATCTACAAAACATAAAAGTTTAAAATTTTAGTATTTTCGATAATACTCCTTGAAGAAAATTAACTACCCATGTTTAATCATATAAAGACTTAATTTTCTAAAGGCTAGGACCCTACTTGACATACCACCAACACATCAGTTGATCTGCTAGTAATGGTGTATTCAAAAGGTAATTGACGATCAATAATTGCCACCGGTGCAATTCCTAGAACCTTATGGGACTTACTTTATTACAATAATATACCAGTAAGCATGTTTCATCCCATCTATGCCTCGAGTTTAAGGTCTCACCACTAAACCGATTAAGTCGTCCAAACAAGAACTGTGATTATGTAACATTAACGTCTCACGAAAAAGTGTATAATCACCTTGGGATTGGAATCTACATACGTCTCGCGCATAATAAAGGCAATTGCAAGTGTTCTTACAGATTGGATGGCAATAACTTATTTAAAAGGGTATAATATTTGTCGTGACAAATATGTACGAAGAAGCATGCATACATCTTCGTATCATAGATTTTAATAAAAACTTTACTCAATTAAGTTATTTATTATGGTATCACTCATTTTCTATACATCTAATGTATAAATAGTGTTACCTTTTAAAAATTGACAATTCAACGTGCTTTTAAAATTTAAAGATTTTATATTTTATCGCGGGAAAAGATTAAAGAATGGTTAAAAACCATTCAAACCCTAGACCATTCGCTACTTCCTAAATAGTATGCAAGGTAAGAAAACTACAACGTAGTCAGGTATTATAGGGTAATGGTATCTACAAGACCAAAGTCTTGATGAGTCTCCCCAAACCTTATCCTTGCAACTAAATAGTACTTTTTCAAATTACGTCATTGATAAAAATTAAATCTTTAATTTTAAGACACATTATAAACTATTAAATTACAAGTCTCGTCGTGGGAAACCCGAAGGCCATGATTACCGAATGTAAGCCGAACCCAAATTGACACATAAGACTTCAATTAATAGTCCATAATAAATCTTATTTCATAATTATTAGTCATGTTTATATTTATTTTTTGAAAACCCCTTTTTATTTTTTCACAAGTCAAAACTTAAAATAAAAACAATATAAACACAAAACTAATACATATAACACTTATTAAAAAACAACACTTAACAATTAAGCCATGCAAATATCAATTATGATCCTAATTATCTAATAATTAAAATATGTATATATTCATATAAGGCTCCTTCGTCCAATGACTCTGGCCACATCCATCGATATAATTGATTGCGTAAGCCATATATAAATATATACCACATGGCACATAAAATTTAAGCAACTTTTAGGCCCCATTAAGACATAGCTAAGGTCTTCCCTAGCTTTTAAAGTCGTTGATCTTACCAAATAAATTTAATATCTATGTTTTAATTCTTGATCATCATATTTACATAAAAACCTAACAATTAACAAGATTATATCATATATCCCTCCATGATAAATTTGCATGTATTTATCATGGACAACGAGTTAACAATTAATTTGAACATAAACCGATCAATTAACAATTAAACGCATCAAGTTTTATTCTTATAAAATTTCATACAACCTAGAATTCGTCTAATTAATTTTATAACCAATAAAGATTGAAATTTTATACATAAAAATCAAATCTTTATGCATAAAAACGCCCAAAGGGCTTTTAAAAAAATTAATCAAGAATCCTAATCTTGTCAAATTTCATTACTTGTAACTACAATTTCTACACGATGGCTCGTGATGCCACTGTTGAGTTTTACAACCTTTAACCATTAAACTCACGAGTGCGCAGCGGAAAGTAAACATGTATAGAATAACATAGTTAACAAAGGGATCAAGAAGGTGTGTACCTTTTAGCAATAAACGAAACACCGTCTTGAATATACGTGTGTGTATAATAGATATTACAACGCGTAACCACTAAGAATCTAATCAAGATTCCTCTACTTCGACACACACAATACGTTCTTAGCAAACAATGAAGTATGCTAGTGCTAGTAGTGTTTAACAAACGATCACCTTCGTCCTTGAATCAATCAACACACGAAATCCACAAGGTTGTGGGATTCGATCGCAAAACCCTTAGGTTGTTTGGTTCGATCGCACAACACGGGACAAGAACCGAAAACCCTTGTGGGTTTCGGTCGAACAAACCAAGGGAGAGAGAGGAGAGATTTAGGGTTATTTTTCTCAAAAGCATTCATTAAAAATGAGCCCTTAAATCCCTTTATATAGCCTCTATTACTTGGAGTGCAAGTCAAGCAATCCTGCCTCCTCAAGGAGGTGGAGTTCGACCGGCCTAAGGAAAAGGAGGGGGAAAACGCAACTTTCATATTTAACGATCGTTTACTTATCACTATTAATATATTACAATTAATATATTAATTATTATTGTTCTATGTATTAACGCGTGCGTCCCCGTAGGCTTGAGTAAATAATCCGGACATATATTATTTATCGTGTATATAATCCAACGGTAAGCTGTAAACTGTTAACATGAGCTACAAGCTGTATTTTTTCAATAAAAGTGTTTGATGAATTAACTGTGTTAACTGTACTTATAAGATGTAAAATGAAATAAAAAGACAAATATATAATTGTAAACAAAAATAAAAAATAATAACTAAGCTTGTCAAAGAACCGAACATTCATTAAATAGTTTATGTACAGTTCGGTAAAAAAATCCGTGTGTTTTTTTTTATCAAAATAAAAGAACAAGAACAATATTTTGCATTCATTTAGTTAAATGAATGAACATGAACAAAAGTTTCGCTTGTCCTTTTATGTCATGTGAACGTTTGATTGTGCGTCCACTAACATTCGTTTATGTTAATTTATTTGCTACACTTCGTTTATGTTAATTTATTTTCTAATTTTTATATACTTACAAAATTGGTTTTACGTAAATTACACGATACTTATAAAACACAGTATTATGTAAGTTATATTTATTTCTAAGTTTATTTATATTAGTTTAATGTCTTAATGAACGAACGTAAAAAAAACTCGTATACTTAATAAACAAACATGAAAGGAGCTGTCTATGTTCGTATGTTTTGTCTAATAAAAATCATATAGTTAACGTACCTGCAAGTAACACAATTAATAAAAAAGACTTAGCGGAGTTGGGTTATAGTATATATATTTTTTATTCTATTGCATGAATTCATGGTGTTATAACTAAACATTGCTAAGTTTTATAAGTATGATGGTGTTATAAATGAAAGGCATAATTGTAAGTGTACAATTAAACATTTAAAAAGCTCCATTAATTTTTCAAACGTTCCTTCTCGTAGCTTTCAAAACAAGAGCTGTTTGCCACTTTTAAAAGCTTCAAAATTTTGCACCAAACAAAGCTTTTATATTTTTGAGCTTTTTTTATTTATAACAAAAAGCTAATAGCTCTAAAAAAGCTTCAAAAATATTACTACCTACCTAAAAAAGAATTAGAGCGTATACAAGTTCGTGGATAGCGACATTTGTTAAAGAATTAGAAAATAACATAGTACTAGACTAGTCGTACATGAGTTCATTACACCACGGTATATAAGAAAGCAGAAATTCTTTACTTTGGTCGATGTGGGATTGAAAACTAAAAACTGAAGTCATATACACCACAAGTCAAGAAAACTGAACCGGGTCAAAACCCGAACAATAGAAGACATAAAAACCAGAGAAATATTGAAAAAACAAACTGGTTCTTGCATGATTTTATTTCAAAAACCCTCTTATGATTCAGGTTCTTTCATATTAAATTATTATTCTTTTCATATGAGAACAAAACTTGTTAAAGATTGTCACTTTTGCAACAAAAAATAATATGTTTATGTTTTTTCTGACTAATTGCGAGTAGTTTTAATGTTATTTGAATGATAAAAATGTGTTATTTTATACGGAGTTGAAACACTTTTCTGTGAACTGGCCTTTGAGTCCACTAGCATTTAGGTTTGTATGGACCTTCTAAAATTTTCTGTGAATTGGCCTTTGAGTCTACTAACATCTTCATGAAGATTGCATATGGAACATGTTTGTTAAGGTTGCATGTTGCATTGCACAAACACTCCAATATTTTCTGATGCCAAAAGTTTATAATCTTTAGCATCTTCGTTCTGCTCACCAGTGAAGTTGTTAAATAGGCGTGTTTGTAAATGAACAATAACGCAAGTAGAGGAGTATAACTCTTGCCCTTTACGTGTTTTGAATATTCTAATTCAGTCCTTTGACTATTTGACGTTTGTCAGTTTATCTAGAATATGTACGTATTGGCGGTAATGAATTTATGAGATTTGAGGTATTTTATGGTTTATTGTTGATGTGGTCGTCGTAGGACTTCTACACGATGTTTTACAACTCCCTAGGCAGAGCACCTAATCGTTGTAGTAGTAGTATAGGCAAGACTCGAGAGGTTGTTATCGTTCATTCGGGAAATAGGTTGGGAAGGCTTGATCATGGTCTAACAGAATTCTAAGGGTTGAGAGAAGATTCTTTTTGTGTTTTTATGTTTATAAGAAAGCAAGTAAATCATATATTTGAGAGGTGGTTGGTTTTAGCTATTAAACTAAATATAAACTAAATTACTGGTGATAATAATATAATAAAAGACTGTGTTTATTTAATCATGTATTACTCCCTAGATTGCTTCTCCTAGTGTTGTTGCTTTGTCACACTTGTGATGATCTATGTAATTATTTCCTAAGTCATGAACGAATTACATGAACCCGTCGTCTATTTAATATTCCGTTAAGGCAACGCACAAGTAAGGTAGTATGAAGACTATTATCAGGCCCCTAAGAGTATATTAAATGCATGTGAAATATATTAAGAGTGAATCAACCATATAAGAGGCAAGGTAGTATGAAGACTGTTCTGATGGTATCCTTTCTACACAATCATGTTCTCTTAGACATATCAACAACGATACAGACAAAAGCTAGTTTTCTAAAACCTAACGTGCACATCCATAACAAGAAGCAACACCACTAAGATCTACATTCTAGGTTTTATACAATCATAAATAAACACAATAGTTAGTTTAGCCAAACATGGTAATGATAAAGCAAGAACAAATAAGAATCACACAACAAGACATATTGAATGATTAAATAAGTCTTACTTGATTAAAACATGAGTTGAAGGAAGTACAATAGTGGTTTTAGGCCCTAAAATCGTCCCTAACATCTGCTAAACGAATTAGGGTTCGTACCCTCTTTTTATTCTAAAGTTACACACCCAAAACCCTAAATTTGTGTTATATATAGGAAAATCGTTGTGACGGCGTCGCGTTTTAATCGTGACGCCGTTATGAAAGAGAATATTCTAGATAATGGGCTGGGTCGTGTGCTCTGACGCCGTCTAAGATCTTGTGACACCGTCTTGGTCTTCGTTGTGACGGTGTCACATTGTATCTGTGACACCGTCTCTAGCTTCTAAGGACATTATCTTGAGAGATGTTGGTGTAGGGCCATAGTCTCATTTGTTTCTTCTCCAAATGAGCCAAAGTCACGTGTAATTCTTCCAAATGCCTTCCAAATGTGAAATAACTGAAAAGAAACGATTAAGTACCTATTTTGAGCATAAATGCACGATTTAGGGGGCTAAACGACCCCGAAAAAGTGTATAAATTGACACCTCATCAATTGTGTATAATAATACTTATTAGAAGGTATTATGGTGTTATTTATGTTCCGAGTGGTTTGACCCGTGAATTGTGAGAAATGCCGAAAAACAAGTCATGACACGTCCGTTAATGTTTAAATGAGTTTTTGGGAAGTATAATGTGGAAATATATCGTGTAAATACTCTAGGTTATTGAAAAAGTATTTTTAAGGTGAATAAAAATGCTAAGTAACTTTGGGAAATAATTTACGATCGAGGTTTTTGAGTATTAAGTGAACCCGACACAAAAGAAGGCAATCCCGAGCCCTTAGATCCCTTGCCGCGGGTTCTAACCCCATGGGAGACAAAAAGGCCTCATTTTAGGAGCTCTAGTCCTTCCTTGGTACAATTTGGCTTATATGGTCTTGTTTACCCTATTTTCAAAATCATAGATCAAAAGTTTTACACACACTTCTCTCTCACTCTTGCTTGGTTCGTCCACAACCCACACACACACACACATACAAACTTATTTTTGATTTTCGACCAAGAACATAGAGGTTTAGATTATTTCCAGGTTGATTCTAGTGTTTGGGTAATCATTAAACAACGTTTGGGTTGTCCGGTTCGCGTCAAAATTTACTTTCAAAACCCATCTTGTAAGTTTTCCAAATTTTGATTTAACTTGTACTTTTGTATGATAAATGATTCATAGTTGTTAGTTGTACGGCCTGTTTGTTAAATATCAAAAGTGAAAATTTTATAAAATGGTTATTAGGGCACGTTTTGGGTTCGAACAAAAAGGAAAGAATAATAAGGTTTTGTTAATTTTGATGTCATGGTCGTGATGGTTGAAAAATATTTATTGCTAATTAGTTTATTTTGTTTATGGCTTATCTTGGCTTATTTTTAAGCTCGAAATGGCTTATTATGGGCTTATAAGTTCACGGCTAAGAAAGGAAACACAAAAGAAGTGTTTTTGGCTATTTACCTTGTATGTCGTATATTCGTGGACTATTTTTATAGCTTATGGTGATAACCAAATATAATACGTAGCTTATTTGCTTATTTTTAAGCTTACGTAGTTGGTTTTGGAGCTATTATGCTTACGACCCAATAAGCCTCAATAAACCGTAGCTTATTGAGTGCTTATTGTGGTCCAAGTTACTTTGTTACTTATCGATTTGGACTTATATATACTAATGGGCCTTAGTATCGGGCTTGAAACGTATTTTGGATAAGTAAAACCCTTAATGGATCCTTATTGGGCCTTAAAGCCCAATAAACATTAACTAGTCGTTTTATATTCATGAGTGACTGCGCTTGGACAAATTTCACATCTCATTGGGCAACATCAAAGTATAAGGAGATTCAAGAAAAAAATACACAAAAATCGTCTAAAAGGAGAAGGTTCCTCAACTCATACCGGAGGCTCAATCTCATTTCGCGAGCATGCAAACAATCTAGTAAGTATATCAATAGTTATTAGAGTCATTGGGAATTTTCTCTAGATACCACAGTAGCATATAATTATATCGAGTTACTTGTATGCGTAGCTAGATATTTCTAAAAATGTTTCGTAGTTGGTTAGATTTGCAGAACAGTAACAATAACATAACAGTAACAAGACCACATACGTCTAATTAGATTGATTTGCCTAGAAAATATATTCAATGAAAAGTCATTCTTTTTATTATCTTCTGAAACATAGGCCTTATATATAGTCTTAGCACTCCTAAATTGACTTGAAGAAGTCCTAACACTGCTATGACTATGAGTCTTGGTGCGTATTAGGTTGTGCATTTTACTGATTAGTGTGGCTAGGAGTCAATATAGAATATAATGCAAAAAACTCTAATTATTTAGGGTAAAAACAGTCAGTAGCTGAGAAGCAAGGCAGAAGTTGCTGTAAGAACATGATTCTTAAGATAAATATAAAGTTTCCTAGTTAATTCATTGATTCTTTAGCAAATTTTTTTAATCAGGATCATGTTAGTTTACTTTAGGAAACAGATTGCCTTCACAAGAATAGTCATTTAAACTCGCATCTGTAAAAAAGTTACATTTACGAACTGCATCAATTGCAGTTCAAGGCTCTCTTCTTCTGAGTAATATGTTGTTTGGTTTTATTATTCTTTAGTTCGTTTAGTCACGAGACTAGTCTTTGTGTTATCCGTGTAAATGTCTGTGTTGTTTGGGTTTGCTATCATAGTTGTAATTAGGGGTGTCAGTAGGGTCGGGTTGACCCGACCCGAACCTGAACCCGATAAGGCTTATCGGGTCGGGTTAAATCAGGTTAAAAATATTTGTCGGGTTGTTTTGACCCGAACCCGATAATATTATCGGGTCGGGTTCGGGTTAGATAATTAATGTTATCGGGTTATTGGGTCAACCCGATAAGACCCGAAAATCAATATTTAATTTTTTCTCCTAATATTTTAAGATATTCAATTATCTAATGTTATGGACTAATGGCTGCTATGTAACTTTGCTTTGCACTTTTTATAATATTTAACTTGTGCTTTGCCGCTGTAAAAAATTAAGAATCCTTGAGATAATTATAACTAAACAGTTAATTTAATGTCATATAATGCTCTTAAGTGTCGTAGTCTTTGCACTTCTTATAGTAGTATTTAACTTGTGTTTGCTGTCATATAAATTCAATACAATTTTCTCAATTGTTTCATGTATGAAACAATTAATGTTGTTGATGTGAAAATGCTAACGGGTCAATTCATAAAAAGGTCTGAAGCGTTGCTATGGACGAGTGTATTAAGATTTCAGAGTTTACTATAGTGGAGGCCTTTTATCTGCGCTACATAATATATTTTCCTTCAAGAAATAACACATATCAGTAGTAGTTTAAATATGGTCTAATTTAAATAGCCCAAATGAAAAGAATTCTAACATCAGTAGTTGTTTGATTAAAATAAGAGTTACTAGTAAGTTGATTAGAATGAGGCTTACTGATGTTAGAATTTTTTTCATTTTAATCAAACAATCTGGTCTATTTTAAGTTACTACGCATAAAGTTGTTGACAAGAAAAAGAAATGTTGCCGTTTTAATATATGAATTAAAGTTGTTTGATCAAAGTGGTAATTTATTGGCTCATTTGTAATATCACCCGATAACCTGACTCACCCGACCCGACATAACCCGACCCGAATACCACCTGAACCTGCTAACCCAATTTCTTATCGGGTCGGGTTGCGGGTGAGTTTTTAAAAATTAAAACCCGACTCAACCCTACTCGACATGACCCAATAACCCGGTAACCCGACCCGATAACACCCCTAGTTGTAATACATAATTACCTGAAGCCTAGATTAGACTCTAAGTGGCGTCCTGTTTTGCATCAATTGTAATACATCATTACTATGCTCGCAATATGTATCCAAAGATTTTATTAATCTCTTCTTTATGCATATGTGATGTAGGAATTTATATACAAGCGTCCACGTACGGGATTTGAGCTTTTTTTGCATACTCATACCAGCGGCTATGACAAGATAACATTTATTAATGAGAAATCAAAAACAATTCATGTAAGTTCTGAGTTCCTAGTTATACAATGTTGTTCTTAGTTCTATCATTACTCATTATTAAATGGACACACTTATAGGATAACGTGTTGCGTCTAAGGCAAGAAAGGGAGGGAAATCAAGCTTCTGCAGAAAGTCAGGTAGATGAAACTACACTTTACATTGAGGCAGCAAGTGGTGCAAAGAAAAGAAACCCATATGGTGCCGGGTTAAAAAGAGTTGATTATATTGAAGATAAAGATTCTGGAAATGAAACAACTGGAATTACCAAGGTAAACTACATGTGGGAGAAAAAGTCTATGAAAATGGAGAGACAAGTTAAATAAAACTCTTGAGATTGTGTGCAATCGTTTCAATATAACACTTCCAAATTGTGATTCAGATAGTGAAAATACTGATGGAGGAGATGCTCATCAAGGACCCAACACTAGTAACTCCCGAGCAGGTGAAAGTAACTCCCGATCAGGTGAAAGAGAGGAAGATGACCATGATAGCCGCATGATCGTGAGTACTTAAATCATATTTATTTTTATGTTAGTTGTTTCGAGACATCTTTATGATGATGGTTATGGTTTGTTCTTTTCGGTTTATTTTATTTGTTTGAGACATCATTAAAATGATGGTTTGTTTTAATTAGGAGACTATCTATTTATTATCGTGTGTTTTATATTACGAGAATATTTGTGTTTAATGTGTAGTTTTTATATCTTATGAATACATTATTAGTCATAATATGACGTAAATATTTAACAACAATTTACTCACAAAACAGTAGTGGGAATTTACCCACAATTATCTTACGAGAATATTTGTGTTTAATGTGTGGTTTTTATATCTTATGAATACATTATTAGTCGTGTGTTTTATATTACGAGATGTCATGTTTGCCCACGCTATTTACACACGGTCATATGTGTGGGTGGTATTACCCACGAATTATTATGGGCAAATTCACCCACTTTTTTACACACGACTATACGTGGTCAATTTTTTCACGGAATTTTGGGGGAGCTGACTTTACACACGAATAGTTTTGTGGGAAATTATACCCGCACAATACCCACGAGTATATATATGGGTGTTTTTTGGTGAGCTAGAAAATCCCACAAACAATTAACCCATGAATGCAAAACATTCACCCACCTAAAATGACGTGGGTAAACTTACCCACGGTATGAGAATGTCGTGGGCAAACAATTAGCCTCGAAGGTTTTAACCATCTATAGAGAATCATGGGTAATTTGTGGGTATTACCCAGTTACCTACGAAAATATGGCTTTTACCCACAAATTCGGTCCGTGGCTATTCGCCTGAATTATTGTAGTGATGAGTTTTGACGGACTTTTGGAAAGTAAAGTATACTTATGAAATGTTATTGAAAGTCATTTTGAAAAATGAGATTTGAAAATAGTTGCGAAATGTGATTTTGAGATTTTTGTCGGAAAATGTTGAAATTGTGAGAAGTGGTTGAAATTGAGGTTTAAAAACCTTGGAAAACGTTATATAAACGTACGGGTCATGTCGAAATTTCGTAAAAAGTCTATACTTATAATCGAAAATTTTACTTAAAAAGGTTTTTTTTGGTTTTAAATAATAAAATATTTTTTTAACCCAAATTCGGCCCCAATGTTCCTGAAGTGATCTTTAGAATCTTGACGTAAAATGGATATCTCGATCTGAAATGATCGAAACAGGAACACCATGCCTACATACTATTTCCTTTAAGTAAAGTCACGTGAGCTTCTCTATACTATCCCTTTTCTTAATTGGTATGGAAAGAGCAAATTTGGTATTAGACGGGTCGACAATAACCGTAAATCTATGCATACCGCACCTCGTCTTCTCAGCAATCCACACACAAAATCCCGTATAATCATTTCCCACTTCCCAAACTGGAATTCTCAGGTTGTTTGTGCAGCAATCAGATGGTTTCTGATGCTTGCTTTAACCTTCGCATCAAGGTCAGACACTTACTAACAAACGTGGCAAATATCCGCTTTCATGATATCGGCCACCAGTACAACGGCTTTAAATCATGATACATCTTGTCCGATCCCGGATGGATGGAATACTTGGACTTATGCGACTCATACATAACTAAATCCCTCAATCCACCAAATCACGGTAAGTAGATCATTTTGAATAGTCATCATCAAAGCTCATGAATAGTCGTCATCATGATGCTCATGCATATCCTCATCCCTTTTTCATTCTTACCTCTTACTTCATGAATCAGCATGGAATAAACATTTTGAATAGTCATCATCAAAGCTCGAACACGCAATGGCTTATCCCTTTCCTTTCGACTCAAGGCGTCAGCCACAACATTCGCTTTTCCAAGATAATACCGTATCTCACAATCATAATCACTCAATAACTCGATCCATCTCCGTAGTCTCAAGTTTAGCTCTTTCTGATTTAAAATATATTGTAGGCTCTTGTGATCGGCGAAAATCACATACTTCGTTTCGTACAAATAATGTCTCCATAATCTAAGAGCAAAAACAACGGCTCCTAACTCCAAATCGCGAGTAGTGTAATTCTATTCATGGACTTTCAATTGTATAGAGGCACGCTATCACCTTCTCTCTTTGCATCAATACGGCTTCAAAACCTTTTAGTGATGCGTCACAATACACCACGAAATCTTTCATTCCCCGCAACGCTGTAAAAGGAAATAATTGTAAATACTTTAGTTTCTACTAGTATGTATGTAGTTCTACTGGTAGAGTAGTATATCCCTACCTGTCTGGTATGTAGTTCCTACTGTCAGTACTTAAGTTCCTGCTGGTAAGGTTATTTATCATAGTTAGTCCCATGGGTAAGGTCTAATCAGTTCCTACTGGAAAGATTACTTAGTCTGGTAAAGTCAAATAGTTATTCCAGATAAGGTTTTAGTTAGTTAGAGATGAGATATCATTAGCAAAAATTATGAAGAGTCATGCATAATAAATCTCACATATGTTTTTTGTAGGATGCTTATTAGGGTTTTCACCACTACAAAAAGAACTACGGCTTAGGGAAAGAGAGAGGATCCAAAAAAAACAATTCTCCTTGTTCGATAATAGAAATCCATAGAAGGACTTTTAGTTTATATCGTCCTTTACTTCTATATCAATTATGTCTATATTTCGCGTATACATTACTTTTTCTAAAGCAAGAGCTCTTCTCCACGTCACGATAAATAAATCTTGTTTTCTCGCTTCAATTGCTTGAGGGCAAGAAATAGCTAAGTGTAGAGGGATTTGATAACACCTTATTTATACATATTTTCTGTGGCGTTATTGTATCTATTTATATCATTTCTCATGAACTTTCGATACTTAAAAGGATGAAATATATGTAGGTTTACTTGAAGACATCTCAAGCTCATAAAGACTAAAGACACAAGTATTTTACACCTTACAAAAGAAAAGTTAGAAGAAAATAAATATTAATGCAGATCGAATATAAAAACAAGCCACACAAACACAAGAACTAATCTGAAATTCTTAAAACGAGAAATTCTCTTATTTAATAAAGTTGTAGGTTTCTCCAAAGCTGCCAGAGACAACCCTAAAATTGTCCTTATAAAAGAGGATAAGTTCTAGATAAAAAGGAAACAAAATCACAAACAAAACATAATTGATTATGTCTAAAATAAAGCCTAAAAATAGAAAAATGCCCTTTTGAGGCCCGAAACGACCCCGAAAGGCCCAAAACTGATAGGGCTTATGGAAATCCATAAGTCTTGACCGTTGGGCCGTTTTCGAGTGACGATACAAATTTTAGCCTAATCCTCTGTAGGATCGATATTCCTTAATGAAACACTGATATACTGTCAACTATGCGGAATCTAGTTAGCAGTACTTATGAAGAACACAAGAAGATGAGAAAGTCTATGCTGAAGCAAGAATTTTTAGAGTTCAGAATTAGTGAAGCAGAGGGATTGCACAAAGGGTATGACAGGATGCAGAAGATTCTAAGTCAGCTTAACCAACTCAAGGCCAAGCCAGAGGATGAAGATATTAATCTCAAGTTTCTAAGAGCTTTGCCTTCATCATGGTCTCAGGTAGCTTTAACCTTGAAAACCAAAGGTGGACTTGAACTTCTTTCTTTTGATGATTTGTACTACAAGTTAAAGACTCTTGAGGTAGATATCAAAGGATACTCTACTTTTTCCTCAAGCCAATCTGCAGGTCCAAGCCATTCTGCATTTGTTAGTACCACCAGTGCTAGCAAAAAGATGTCATATGCAGATAGTCCAAGCTATTCTTCATCTACCTACACTGCTCCATCAAACTCTAAGACTGGGTCTCACAGATCTGGTAATGTAATTGAAGATGTTCTTCAATCTTTTGTTGCTGATACTGAGCCAGAACAACAACTGGCTTATGAAGATTTTGAACAGATAGAAAAAATGGATCTGGAGGAGATGGACTTGAAATGGCAAATGGCTATGCTTTCTGTTAGAGTACACAAGTTTGAGCAGAAAGCTGGAAGGAAGATTGATTTTGATAAGAAGGAATCTGCTAGGTTCAACAAGAAGAAGGTCAGATGTTACAAGTGTCTTCAAAGAGGCCACTTTGCCAGAGAATGCAGGGCAAAGGGAGGAAATGACAAGCAGAGATATTCCTCATTCAAGATTCAGGAGATTGGAAAGAAGGAAGAAGATTCCAAAGCCTTGATCACTGTTGATACATTGGTTGATTGGACAGAGCATGATGGTCAGAGTGATGGAGTTATTGCTCCTAAAGAGTTTGGTATGATTGCTGGTTGTGATACTGAGGATGCAATTGAAGAAGGTGCTGCCAAGATATACAACTTGATCACTGGAGCTGATACAAAGGAAGCCAGTACTGCAGGTGATGCTGGAGAATTTGCTCTCATGGGTGTCACTTCTGAGGTACATAACTGCCCTTTTGGTTGTGACAATAAGTATAATGAACTTCAAAAGCAGCATAATGAACTTAATGAACAAAATAGTGAATATTTTATACAAGTTCAAGCTTATAAGAACTCACTTAAAACTTTGGAAAAACAAAAGAGAGTTCTTCAGAAAAATCAGTTGACACTTGAAGACAAGATTAGGGTGTTGTCTATTGAACTAGAAAATACAACTAATCTGCTAAAACATTCTGAAAGAATAAATGCTATTGCTGAGACTGCTAAGAAAGAATTACAGACAAAACTTGATAATCACTTAGTACAAATTGAAAAGTGGAGAACCTCTTCCAAAAACTTGTTCAGATTAATTGATAGTTCCATGTCTGTTAGAACAAAAGTGGGTTTGGGATTTAATAACTATATAAGGGAAAATGAGTTAGGATGGGATGACTCTGCATTTAGTGTATTTACCACTAACTCTGAAGAAGTGGAAGGTAGACCTCTTTTCAATAGGTTTGCCAAAGCTGATAGTATGAAAGCTGTGCCTCCACCTCTTTCTGGAGACTACACTCCTCTATCAGATCACATTGACTTGGATGAATCACAAATGTCTTATGGTACAAAGTCCTCAACCTCTGGTGACTCTAATTCTGTGTCTAATGACTTTGTCTCTTGTGATAACAGTGACAAGTCTTCAGAGGTCAACACAAATGACTTTGCCTCCAGTGATTCTAGTGTCAAATCTTCAGAGCCCAAGTCAAATGATTCAACCTCCTGTGCATCAACTTCCAGTGTATCCACATCTGAGAGTGAAGCTGAGATTGAGTCCAATGTTGGGACACCTATCCAAGAACCCATTATTGTTCAGGATTTACCTAGTTTCTCTTGTAATAGTTCTGATAAGAATGAAAACACTTTTAGGACCTCCTGTAATAAGAATGGTTATTTTAATAAAAAGGCAAGTCATTTTAGGAAAAATAATTCTTCTGCTTCAAAGTCTTGTTTTGTATGTGGTAGTTATCTTCATCTCATTAAGGATTGTAATTATTATGAGACACAATATGCTAATGATTTTGATGGTGTAGGATATCCTCAAAGGGAACCAATTTGGGACAATGCTACTAGGGCCACTCAGTCAAATCAATTTGTCCCACAAGCAGTACTTCTCAGGTCTAGCAAGGTCTCTATTCCTGCTGCTAGACCAAACCAGGTTCCTGCTGGTAAGCCAAAACCAGTTTCTACTGGTAGGCCAAAACCAGTTTCTACTGGTAAGCAAAATAGGCTTCCTCCAGTTCATGCTGCTAGAAGAAATTCTTCTTCAGTTATTTCTGGTTGATGGCAAAGTATTGCTAGACCTATGGCCTATTTGCCTACACCTACGAGTTCTTATTTTTAGACCTCCACACCATTTGGACCTCGTGTTTATTACAATCAAATGCATTATGCTAGAGATGGATGGGCAACTGCTGTTAAGCCCTCAGCAGATTGTTCTTGGAGGTCACATAGAAATAAAGTATACAGGGTACCCAAAAACAATGGTGGATCTCACATATCTA
>BQNB010139862.1:0-17494 GCA_026074375.1 Tanacetum coccineum
TGTGTGTGTTATGAATGAACAAATGAATATAAGATGGATTATATACACAATGTTTACTTCACACACTAATAGTGTGTGTGTACCGAAAATAAGACAAGAGAGCCAAAGGGGACCAAAATGATCCTCAAATCACAAGTTCACATGGTACAAGGTTGTTCCAAATAAGATGGAAGTTGGTGTAGGCATTTCATTTCAAAATTTTGGATCCTATGCATGCATATGTATGCATATTCGGTTATGACAAGGCCAAAAGGGGAACCAAAAATAATTTCCCACATTCTAGGATCACTAGTGCTAGTTGATGAATTAATTTCCAAGCATGCATGCACAACCAAGTGTAGTTAAATTCCACGGATCACGTAAATAACGAAACGAGTAACGGTAACACAGAAAATTACAAAATTTTAAATATTGCTTTAAAACATAAAAACGTGGCTATTGCCAAAATACTACAATGTTTGGTGTCCCGGCTCGCTCCCGGAGACGATTCTCAGATAATAACGAAACAACTTCCCGGTTAAACGGAAAAGCTTAACGAAACTTTTAAAAATTCAAATTTCTACACGGAAACGGCTACTTTATTGAACATAAATTCTCGGGTTGTCACAATAGGGTCCCAGTCTTAAAATGTGGAGGAGTAGAACAAACCGACAATAGTGCTTAATGAAGTGTGCATGAATTAGCGAATCTAAAGGTGCTTTTAGATAACGAGGGTAAAGTAAAGGAATTCGGCTCATTAACAAATCTGTAGGTGCTTTTAGCTAACGAGGGTTTTGATAAAATTAAGCTAAAGTATATGGGCGGGTACTGAAGGTGCTTTTAGCTAACGAGGGTTTTGAAGGTGCTTTTAGCTAACGATGATTAAATTCCAGACAGAGGCATCAAAAGAGAAGTTCAAGGCTAATGTGGGCATAGGTTCAGGGTTTTCTCAGTTACATCAAGCTTCAAATTTATTTCACATAGATGAGAGAGTTACATGGGTGGATATTGAGGTCATACCTTTTTGGTATGGACTAAAAATACTTTTAATCGAATCGCCTCTAGATGGGGTGATTTACTACATGTCGAAGATCAGGATGAAGGTTGCTTTCACAGTAAAAGATTTTGTATCCAAATGAAGTTAGTATAGAATATTTTTGAGTCGTTTAAAATTATAACTCAAGGTAAAGTATTATGGGTTCATGCTAAAGAAGTTTCTGGTTGGATCCTTGACTTTGTGGAAGACGATGAAGAAGAAAGTGATTCCGATGATGAAATAAGAGATGAAGGATTACATGATGAAGTGTAGATAAACATAATTATGCAACTGTGGAAGGAGAAAGTGATGTTGAAGAGGTCTCTGAAACTATTTTTTAGAATGAACAATCTTAAGCCCACAAGAAGGATGATCTTAACATTAGACAGAATGATATTCGCTCAGAGGATCAATTTAATATTTATGATCTCCTTAACAAGAAACAAGACAATATTATTTGAGGTTCTAGCTTAGACGATAGTTTGAAGTACCCTTCAGGATTCACTCCCACGGTTGCTACTGAAGTTCAATCTAATGCTTGTAATGAGGCAGAAATAGAAGGTGATGAATGTTTACAAAATATTCATGATGAAAAAGTAGCTTATAAAGTGAAGAAGACGTGTCCTTTGAGTAATCCGAAGGAAGACAGGGAGGAATCCATATGTTCACGTCATTTTAAAAAAAGCCGAATTACCGCGTTTAAGAGGCTCAATGTTACAACTAATGAAAGATTTGGTAAAGGTGGGACAAACCATGAGGTATAATATGGGGGGATGTTTGAAAAATATTAAAGCGATTATTGATTCTCAAGGAGTGAATGAGAATCATAGATGAATGTCATTGAATATCTAAGACCTGGCCCAGAAGGCTAAAAAAGATTGGGTTAAGGAGTTACGTGTTAACAACAAGGTGAACTTTATGTCTTTGCAAGAAACAAAAACGGAGATTATTAAGCTTTTCAATATTAAGATGTGTTGGGGTAATTTTGCTTTTGATTATGTTTATAGTCCCTCCGTTCGTTATTCGGGTGGTATTCTTTGCGTGTGGGATCCGAGAATGTTTCATAAAACTAGTTTTATGGTTTCTGATTATTTCGTTATGATTAGAGGAGAATGGATTCCTAATGGTAAAAGCTTCTTATTATACCAGTTTATACTCCACAAGAGTTAACTGAAAACAAGATGTTATGGGACTACTTGACTATTGTGATTGATAACTGGAATGGCGAAGTGGTAATCATAGGTGACTTTAATGAAGTTCGTAAGCAAGTTGAGAGATATGACTCTATATTTAATGTGCAAGGTGCTGATGCTTTCAACTCGTTCATTTCGGCTGCGGGTTTGGAGGAGGTTCCTTTAGGTGGTTGTTCATTTACATGATGTCACAAATCGGCTACAAAGATGAGCAAGCTTGATATAATCTGAACAAACACCCAACATAGTGGAGTCTAGTTTGATATGGACGATGGACCGCTTAGATAATAGTGGACTCGATTAACTAAGAATTGTTTTTTTATAAAAAAATGTGGATCATAACTTCATTGATTAAAAAATAAAAAGTAAATTACATTGTTCATTTAGGTGGTTTAGTTTAAATCCTTATCAAAGCTCTGGTTTACTTTTTCATTTTTTCATAGTTGATCCTTTTGAGAGAAAAGTTATATGCAAAACATAGTTTTTTTATGATTTTCGCGGTTCATAACTAATAAATAATTATCATTTTTTATGATTTGGTTGATTTTAAAATTGGATTGAAAATCCAGATATATTTTATTTATTTATAATATGACCAAATATGATAAACCTAAAAAAAAATTGGTTATGGATCCTAATCACATATGATTTTGTTTATAATGAATTTGACAAACAAAAAGTTTCTTAACTAAAAAAACTAAGTAATGTTGCTATTGTCTTTTAAAATATACAAATACTTTGTAAAAGTGTAAAGTCTGTTGATTGCATTACACAAAAACATTCCTATAAATAGGTACAAGATAAGGATAATGATACACCTAATTGATTGGCTATGGATAATTACAATTAGACAGCTAATTGATTGGCACACAACTAATTGATTGACACACAATTAATTACAATGAATAATATACGGGCTAACACTCCCCCGCAGTTAAAGCGGGAGTTCTTCGGACGCTCAAACTGTAACGAAACTCCTCAAATAAAGTGGAAGGCAAGCCTTTGGTGAAAATATCAGCAAACTGATAACGAGAAAGAACATGAAGAACCCGAACCTGACCAGCAACAACCAAATCATGAACAAAGTGAATATCAATCTCAATGTGCTTCATGCGCTGATGTTGAACCGGATTGCAAGACAAATAAACAACACAGACATTATCACAGTAGACAAGCGTATCGAAATATAAAGGAGTATGTAATTCACGCAATAAGTTGCGCAGCCAACAAGTCTCAGCAACAACATTAGCAACACCACGATACTCAGCCTCGCCACTAGAGAGAGAAAGCGTCGGTTGACGCTTAGAGGACCAGGAGAGTAAATTATTGTCAAGAAAAACACAGTAACCCGAAGTCGAACGTCTAGTGATGGGACAGCTAGTCTAATCCGCATCCGAATATGCAACCAAATCCGAAGTAGTGGATGAAAATAACTGCACCCCATAATCCAAAGTACCACAAACATAATGCAAGATCCATTTAAGATCCGAGTAATGAGGCTCCCGAGGATCATGCATATGAAGGCAAACCTGCTGAACATCATAAGAGATATCCGGTCTGGTAAAAGTAAGATATTGCAAAGAACTAGCAAGACTCCAATAGAGAGTCGGATCAGAGACCACATCACATGTATCACCCAGTTTGGACTCAGTATCTACGGGAGTCCGACTAGGATTATAATTAACCATACCGGCCCGCTCAAGAATCTCAACGGCATACTTCTTCTGAGATAAAAACATCCCTGAAGAATTCCGTGTAACTAATATGCCCAAGAAATAGTTGAGCGAACCCAAATCAATCATAGCAAACTCCTGATGTAAAGATATAATAATGCTCTATAACAAATCTGAAGACGAAGCTGTAAGCACAATGTCATCCACATATAATAACAAATAAGCTGTATCCAACCCATGTCGATAGATAAATAAAGATGCGTCACAACGACTATGATGAAATCCCACTCGAGTAATATAAGAAGCAAATCGTTAAAACCAGGCTCGAAGAGCTTGATTTAGCCCATAAAGAGAGCGCCGAAGCAAGCACGCATAATCAGGATGCACAGAATCCCGAAAGCCGGGAGGCTGATGCATATATATCATCTTAGATAAGTCCCCATGTAAAAAAGCATTCTTGACATCGAGCTGATGAACTGGCCAATATCGAGAAATAGCTAAACTAAGAACCGTACGTATTGTCCCCGATTTAACAACCAGACTAAGTCTCATCAACATCAACACCCACCAACTGAGTACTACCATTTGCCACAAGCCGAGCCTTGTAGCGACTAAGTGTACGATCAGCTAAAAATTTGTGCTGAAAAAGCCACAGACAACGGACAACATTGGCGTCTGGTGGTCTAGGGACAAGAGTCCAAGTACTATTCTTAATAAGAGCATTATATTCGTCTTGCATAGCATTTTGCCAATTAGAATCAAGAAACGCATCACGATAAGTTTTAGGGACTGGAGATACCGAAGACACATGAAAATTGAGATGTTGAGTGGGTTTATTAGACCCGACGCGGAAGCGTATGACCATAGAGTGAACTGAGGTGGGATTTGGATTTACTGGTGGATCGGGTATAATGATGGGATAAAGTTAACTAGTAATCCGTTGGGCTGGGGTTGTTGGAGGAGTGATGTTGGTCGAAGTCGGTTGGGCCGTCCCAGCATGAATAGGGGGCGACACAGTATTGTGGTGGGCCAAGGTTGGTGTAAGTGGCGACTGGGCCGCAAGAGAAAGGATATGGGCCTCATCATTTTCGGTTGTGGTATTTTGAGTTTGGGAAACGGTAATAGTTGAGGGAGGTGTGGAAACAGAAACGGTGGTTGGTATATCAGGGTCATCTAAAAAGGTGTAAGACTGAACCAAGGTAGGTTTAGGGGAACCGTACGGGAAGACGGTTTCATCAAATGTGACATGCCGTGAGAGGATAATTTAGTTAGGGTTTAAGTCAAGATATCGATAACCACGATGACTTGACGCATGGCCCAAAAAAATGGAAGGGGTAGCACGAGGTTCAAGCTTATGTGTAGGATGTAAGTGAGGATAGCACAAACAACCAAATGTACGTAAAAGGCTATAGTCGGGTTGAATGCCAAATAGGCGGGTAAAGGGAATTTCATTGCCAATTGTTGTGGAAGGTAAAATATTAAGAAGGTGGACGGCCATATTAAGAGCTTCAGCCCAAAAGGTGGGTGGGAGATTTGCTTGAAACAACAAGGTCCAAATAAGGTTATTTATGGCGCGAGCCTTGCGTTCAGACTTGCCATTTTGTTGTGATTTTTAGGGCAAGAGAAACGAAATTGGATGCCATTAGTATTAAAGAGGTCATGAAGTTTATAATTGTCGAATTCGCCACCATGGTCACACTAAAAAGAATGAATTTCACACTTAAACTGAGTGCGAACATAGTTACGAAATAATACAAACTTAGACAAAACATCAGATTTATGAATTAACGGGAACACCTAAACAGACTAAGAGTATTGATCCAAGAACAAGACATAGTATTAAAAACCAGAAAGACTTGGTATGGGTGAATTCCACACATCCGAGTGAACAATATCAAAACAAAAAGAATCAATAGTACTAGAATTGACAAACGGAAGCCTCACATGTTTGCCAAGCCGACAGGCATGGCAAAGAATGTGAGGCTTCTCTTTATTACACGAGAAAACATTTTTTGAAACAAGACGACGTAGCACGTCACTCCTTGGATAACCAAGTCTTTGATGCCACGTTTGTTGACTAACAAGAAATGGACTTGGAATGGGGGAACGAGCCGTGACAGGATAGAGGTCCCCGGTGCTGTCACATCGGAGGAGCACCCGACGCTTCATGAAGTCCTTAACAGAAAAACCAAAAGAGTCAAATTCAATAGTACAATCATTATCGCGAACAAATTGAAGAACAAAAATCAAATTTTTAACAATATGAGGGGTGATAAGAACGTTATTGAGTTTAAGATATTTTGATGGAGTTGACAATATACTATGGCCAATGTTAGTGATAGGAATGGAATGTCCGTCACCAACCGAAACAGTCGAATACATACACGAATTTAGAATAGTACTTAAACTAGTAACAGAGTTATTTAAGTGAGAGCTGGCACCTGTATCCATGTTCTAAGCACCTGTAGTAGGGTCATGGAGAGTCCCTGTAGTAAATGCTTGAGGAAGTAATTTGGCTTGTCCCGAATTTGTAACAACATGTGCATTGGGTTGAGTAGCATAAGGTGCGGAAACAGTTTGTCCCAGCAGGAGGTGCATTGTGGGCTGTAGCAGTTTGGGCTGGAGTGGTAGATGCCGAGCCAAAAGTGGGGTAGTAACAATAGGGTAACTGTGTTTGAGGTGTGAAACCGGGCGGTGGATAGTGGGCTGGGCTCACCGGTAGGCTTGGGCCAGTATGAAACGCCATAGGAACAATGGTGGCCATGGTATTAGTATCTGGCATATTAACATTAGAGGGTGTGGTAACAATGTTTGCCAATAGAACCATTATGCATTCCCAAATTACCCAATTGTGTTATCAATTTAGTCAAAAGTTCATGAGTATTACTGTCACTAGCCCCACATCCCCTACTATTAGTATTATTGATGCGAGCATTAGCATCATGATCCAACATGATCACCGATTCGACATGATCCCTTAGCAAAATTGAAACAAGGCTTCCAAGACTTACCTTGAGCCATAGAAGAAGTACGTCGATTAGTACCCGTTTCGGCAACAAGAACCATAGGTGAAGAAGAATCCATGGGTGAAGCAAGGGCTCTAGACTTCAATTGCATCTCTTTGGCGATTAAAAAAGACCACACCGTTTTAAGATCGGGAAAAGTATCCTTCCAATGCATATAGCCACAAACATGGTTATAAGTGTCCGGAAGGCCATCAACCACATAGTGAACAACATCTTCATCGTTGACATGTGCTTCTAAGCTAGTGAGGATGTTGATGAGAGAATCAACCTTTTAAAAATACGACTCCATGCTTTGATCTCCTAGCTTAATAGAGCGCAACTCGGCCTTCAATGAATTAGTGAGAGACCTTTTATTGTCCTTGACAATTTCAGAAATAAGGCCCCGTGCTTCCTTAGCGGATTTTGGCCGTGCCACAACAAGACGGGTTCTAAGTGGATCAGAAAGAGTAAAAAGGATCCATTACAACACAATCTTATTAACTTTTATCTCTTCAGGTGTGAGAGGTGCTATGGAATTCGTACTACTTTTGGTAGCGGGAGTACGAAGAAATTTGTCAACCTCATAGCTCTCACTTAATTGCTCAAAAAAGAATTCCCACCACCCATAATTCCAACCGTTAAGGTCAAGCTTAACGGGTACCCGAGTAAGAAGGTGATGATGTATTACTAGGGAAAGTTTTTCAGAGAAAGGGATGATGGAAGTGGTATTCGAACCTGTCATGTTAATAAAGGTCGAGTAGGATAGCGAGACAGTAGGAGGTATTTAGGGTTAAATGGATAGTAATGGAACAGTAGGTTTGATTATGGGTGTAGAAGGGATATACGATTAACAAAAACAACAGCAAATAAGGAAAACACACCAAGGACGTGGCCTAGCACGATAGAAACAATAGCAACGTGACCTAACACGTATTGAATAAACCAGACGTGACCTTTGCACGTCACAAAACAAGTGTGACCTAAGCACACAAACAAGAAACGACAGATCTAGGGATTGTTTAGGGGTTACAGGATCGAATGATGTGGGAGGCGTGATACCATGTAAAGGTGTAAAGTCTGTTGATTGCATTACATAAAAACATCCCTATAAATAGGTACAAGATAAGGATAATGATACACCTAATTGATTGGCTAAGGATAATTACAATTGGACAGCTAATTGATTGGCACATAACTAATTGATTGACACACAATTAATTACAATGAATAATATACGGGCTAACATATTTTAGTTAGTCTACATTATCATTGCAATTAAAACTTTACGACGTCTCGATATATATAAGAGCTATAATTTCATAAGCATTAGGAGATGACCACATTTATTTATCATCATCGATGCTCCTTTGCATTAAAAAACAGAATGTCATGAGATAATGGATCATGCACAACTACACAAGTATAACACAATAAAAATGTCAAAACATCACGTAAAAGACACAGTGACGGAACCAGAATTATAGTTTGTGGAGTGTAATTTTTTTTTGACAATAGCAACAAAATGTGGAAGAAAAAACTTGGATCAAAATGATAAATCGAGTATTTTTACTTAGAGAAGAAGGATTTATAAGGTTTTAAAGTGTTGAATGTTGGGTTTTAGTATGTGAGTGGGGGCAATTTGAGTTTTGAGTGGGGGGCACTTTCGAAGAAAGGTCAAAATTAAAAAAAATTACACTAAATTCTCAACTTTTTCGATGAGCCATGGGGGGCACCGACCCCCAATACTTATACCATAGATCCGTCCCTGACAAGACAAATATATAAAGTATAAACATGTCCATAGTCGTACGAGCCACTAGCTAGATAGCTTATGTTACACTTGTCGGAGGTCTTTTTAAAAGCAATATTTTAATTTTCAAGTTTATTATGTGCTATGAGTTGGGGTTGGCGTAAACTCCTTCAATTACGAGAACAGGTACGACCCTTTTTCTGGACGCAGCTTGGGAATGGGCTGAATACTTCTTTATGGTTCGATATGTGGTGCTCTCAAAGTCCGTTATATAGGTATCTTACACCGCGAGACATTGCAAGAGAAGGTTACAACCTCCAATCTAAGGTGGCTGATCTAATGTTAAATGGTGTATGGAATTGGCCGAATGCATGGTTAACTAAAGCACCTAATCTGGGATTAGTTGTTGTGCCTACGTTGAATAGTTATATTTCAGATTGCATCAAATGGCGTGAGGAGAATGGTAATATGGCTATTTTTTCTGTTAAGCTTGCATGGGAAGCGTTTAGACCTCGGGGTGACGAGGTTTTTTGGTATAACACGGTTTGGCTTTCTCACTGTGTCCCTCGCCATGCGTTTCACTTGTGGCTTGTCATGCGACGAAGCCTCAAAACGCAGGACATGTTAAGGCCATGGGATGTGGACCCATCTACTGATTTGAGTATGCTCAAAATATGAATTAGTATGGTGTCATGGCGGTTAGCTATCTACGGGCAACTCGCAACACTGTAGAATTTTCTTATCCCATAAAGATAACTCTAAACCCCAATATCCACTAAAAACAAATCCTTGTCTTTAAATAAAGCAAAAACTGGTTGGGCAAAACATACGCAATAATGATCTTATTGAAATATGAGTTAAACACATGTTACAATAGAATTTTAGATACCAATAACTCTAAATGAAACAATTAAGCATTAAGGTAGATACTTGGGCAAAACACCAGAACTTATGCAAAGTTATAGAATCTGAGATGAGAGGAATACTACTTGGTCATTCGATCAACATGATGAGAAAAAAAATGCATAAGCAAAATAGATAGAATTAGGTTTGTTTGATCATAAATCTTAAAAATCAATTTGAAACTAAAATAATTATAATAGAGAAAGTAATGTTATTAGGGATTTTTACTTTTAAGGGTGATAATCAATTAACAACATCTGATAGTAGAAAAATAAGATTAGTATTGCGATTGGGAAAAGAATTACCTGAAATTTAAAATGATGATATGAAACAAAGAAAATCAGGGGGTTATGAAATCAGACCTTGTAAATATGAAAAATATTATAGAAGCAAAAATGATATTGTATGAAAAAAATTATAAGAAAAATACCTTTTTGCCTTGTCAAAACTCAAAAACAACTATGCTGCTTTGAACACCTCTTTTCGGGTCTCCATTGGTATCTACGGGTCTTGTAAAAACAATGCCTACTGAACGTTTTCTTTTCATCTTTTTATCCCACCCTTCCCCGCCTGCAGGAAACCTTTAAATTTTGTCTTCTAACATATCAAATTCCAAGCCGAAACAGAAATACCTTACAAACATTTCATCAAACACCTTACATACATCCCAACTTAAAAACCAAGATCACAACAAATAAACTAAAATTCAAACCAATCAAACACATACCGACTTCATTTCACAGAAAACCCACAAAAACCCATATCACCAATTCTCTCAAAACCACATAAAAATCACACAAATTCATAAAAAAAACCATTTTTAAAACATTTTTTTGCTTACAATAGGGCTCCGATTATTAGTAAGTGATGGGTTATCTCTAAGAAGCTTCATTGCGCATGAAAGATCATTGGAGTTGCGTAAACCATGGATTGTGATGGGTGTTGTTACAGATCTTGATGAATCTTTTACCCATTACTCCCCTATTTATCATGGTGAACCCTCAAATTTCTAATAAAAAAAAACGGATTTCTAACAAAATCAGCTAACCCCCAAAAACATCTCTAACATGAATCATAATAAAAAAGAAAACCCTAATACGAATATGTTGAGAAAACCCCCCAAAATACAAATTAGAATAACAGAATCATACAAATTAAAATTCAAATTCAAATTAACAAAACCCCTAATACGCATCGGGTATAAAAACTAATACAAATTAATGATTTACCTTAGTGAAATGTATATCAGTTTAATTTGTGGAGAGTAAAATTGTGGAGAGCAAATTTGTGGAAAGTAATGGCAGCCCAAATTTATGAAAAGTAAAGAACCGTGTTTTGAGGGTAAAAGTGTCAGGGTGTTAATATGACGTCAATTTATGACGGCAGAATGGGGTTATATGTTATAAATAAAGATTGAAGTTAAAAAATTTGATTATTTTATTAAAGTCATTCACAATAACGTTAAGTTCTGGAAATATATATTATACCCATCCCCATCTCAGTTTAATTTCCATATTCCCAAAGTCTTCTTTTTCTCCATTTTTTCCGATGAAGAAACCACCGCAAATGGTCATTATTTGATCAATTATTTCTTCATCACTTAACTTATCTCTATTATCCACACCACTCATCAATAAACTAAGCATATCTTCATGTCTTTCTTTTGAGTTCCTTCTTTCATCAATTAATTCTCCCAACATTCTCACATTATCATTACCAGCAGATCTGGCTAACAAGTCGGCAACCACAATCGGTAAAGAGGCCACACGGAAAAAGATAAAAGTGACAGCTTTATTAAAGTGACAGTTCAAGCAAGATCCGACCACATTCGTTGCAACCAAACAACCCAATGATTCCCCTTTTGGAGTGTTTGCTGGACTAAACTTCCGACATCACCACAACGAATATAAAAATGGTGATAAAGTGATATCCCCCTAGATCCCATCTTCGATCCTAAATGTATTCCCTAGCTAAACTGATTTGATCATGTCAAACCATACACACCCCTAAAAACCATCATGACTTGAACCAGTAAAAAATGGTTTGGACAAAAATGTGTTTCATGTAAAGACTATATTTGCTTGAACTACTAAACCATTTGAAAATGTGAAAATGTACATGGTGTTGTTTATGAAAGAGAAAAAAAGAAACGTAAATAGAGGTGGTGGGTAGATGGTAAAATAGGGAAAATATATAATATAAATGAGGATATTTTAGACATTTTATAGTTATTGCGGGGTTATGATCCGATTTAGTGGGTCATTTTAATTATTGGCGGGTCTACAAAAATGTACCTGAAAGTCAACACGTGTAACTCATCTAAAATGGTAAAGCAGTGGAGCAGTAGAGCATGACCATTTTGAGAAGTTTAATCGAAAATGACTAAAATACGACAAAAAATGTTATACTTTTGTCTCTAACAAGAATTTTATCTTAACCATTGGCTTTACTTTTTAGATTTTTTAAAAACAAGGTACACTTTAGTTGTATTTTTAATTCTATGAGATTTGAATAGGAGAAAAAATTTAAATGACAATTTAAAATACGATTTTACGAAAATAAACAGCGCATATGATATTTATGAAATTAAAAATATTACGCATTTAAAAAAACACAAAATGGGGTACAAGTTTAAAACAAAATTTAACACACAAAAAGGCAAATTTTAAGCGCTTTTCCAACGCATTTTTTGGCGCACACACGATTTGAATGCCCATTTACAAGCATTGCGACGCATACTAGGCGCATTCACAAGCATTTACGATACGTCGCTTTTCCAACGCATTTCTAGGCGCACACATGATTTGATTGCCCATTTACAAGCCTTGAGACACATAGTAGGCGCATTCACAAGCATTTACGGTACGACGCATTTACATAAAAATGGTGAAAGTATTAGATTCTTTTGGTGTGTGTTTCTGGTGGTGATGTGGGGTTTGTAGGATCGAAATATCGATCGGTTGCATTGGTTTTGATATTCTTGAAGATAAATGTTGCTACTTGGTGGATGAAAATGATATATAAAAATCATGTTTGAATTTTGAAGATGACATTCACGCAAAACGAGATGCCTTTACTTTTTATATGAGAGGTGATTTGCGCACTCTTATATACAATCAGTTAAAGCAATGTAGTATAATAGTTTAATACAAATAATTGAGTGTCTCAATCAAAAAATAGAGTGTAGAAATCATTTCCCTTTATATATTAATCAATCATATGTATAAATGTATGGACCACCTATAAACTGGCACGCATGGTCTGCATTTGTAAACTGGTATGTGCTTAATTACACATACCTTTTTCCATAAAAAACAGACTTAAATGACCAAAAACAGACAAAAAACTGCCAAATATATGTTTGTTTTGCATTTGTATTGTGCAAGAAACGGATATTCAGAAAAGGACGAAAAACAAAGCCAGAAACGACAAACTGAGCACGGAATGGGAAAGTGTGAAGGACGAAGCAAAATCAAAGCCAAAGAATCAATCAAGCAAAAAAGTCAACAGAAAAGTCAAAGTCAAAGTCAACCCCGACCAGAGTCAAAGTCAACTCTGAGAGACTAAAGCAGAAAATACAACTTGAGGGACCAAAAATGCCAAATCCCTAAAGTGTTGCAAGGATAAAAAGACTACAAGGGGTGAATTTGCAATTTACTTAAAATACAAGTAGAGGGGGCAAAACTGCCAAACCCCCATACTTGTATTAACACAAGGACTGTTTTTGCAAAGACATATATAAGGTTGAGGGGGAATTTCTGCCAATCCCTCAAACCTGTATTATTAACAAGGACGAATCTTGCAAAACCAGTTATAACTTTGGGGGACCAAAGTTGCCATTTCCCCAAACCTTCACCCTGTCACCCCAAACCTGTTTATAACAGGTTTTCCCGCCCATTTTCCCCCCCAAACCACTCACGGGTTAACCATTACCTTTTTATCCCATAAACCCCATTAAACCCTGGATAAACCCCACCCTCTACTTCCACTAACCTTTTCACTAAACCCATTGCCAAGTTGGCAATCCCACAACTACCAAGGACTAAACCCACGGCTGTGATGAAGTTTAAAGAATCACAATGAGCTTTTTGATGGCTAGGATTGCATCTTTGAATTTACTCCCACACAACAAGCACAAATGGGGCTTATGTCTCACGGAAGAAGCACAATGCCTTGAAAGGAAGAACTTGGGTTTCGGGTATAAAACCCCCAACTCTATGGACTCAAAGGAGATGATCTTTACCTTTCAGTTTTACCTATTTTCTTATGTAATTCAGTCAAAATAGCTTTTTATTTTCAGAATTGTACTCAAGCTTTTAATTAATGAAAATTTGAAAGTTCTTCATAAATCTTGTCATCATCTCTTTTATTTCAGCTTTTGATTGTTGAAATTTGATCTTAAAAGTTTCTCAATATCTTCTTTAACTGTTATAATCAAGCTAAATTATAGCTTAGTGGTGATTTCAAGTTTAAGTCAAAAGTTTGACTTGAGAAAGTCAAACAAGCAAAAGTGGAGGTTGGGTCAATATTGGAAGGATCTATGGGTTTATGATGCAGAATTATGTTGGACTTAGGGGTTTTTAGGATTAGAATCTAGGTTCCTTTTCATTGGACTTTTTGTAAGTTTTCATTTTTAATTTTTTGCATTTTTTTAGTAAGTCGCGTATCCTGATTTTTAAGCTTATTATAACTGTATTTGCTTATATCAGCTTAGATTTTTTTTTCATATGCTTATGTATGCCTTATTATTCATGTCAAAGCTTTTACATTGAGACCCTTGGCCTAAATTCCTTAAAACATCTTAAAAAAGGGCCATTTTTAGAAATAAGAAGGGGTGTTTTGAGACATTGTGGTGGGGGGTGGGGGGGGGGGTTTGTGGGTGGGGAAGGAGGGGGAGGGGGTGGATTGTGTTTTAGACAAAATGGGCTTAACAATTTGTTCATACATGTGATTGTAAATGTCATTTAGTTCAGCTTCATTTTAGCTTAATTATAGTCTAATAATTAGTTTTATATCAAGTTTTTATTCATAAAATCTCAAAAACTAAGTTTGAATTAGCTAAGTCTTGAATTTGAGGTTATTTCCTTTTGTAGAATAGCTCATTTTTTTATTATTGGCTTAAGTGACCTTTTGTGCTCATTTACATATTCATTTTAAGAGTCTCTAATGCAGAGAGTGTGGTAGTATAATGTGAATATGATGTTGTTTTTAGGAACATGCCTGTCAAAGCAGTTTAAGCAATTTTAGAAGTCACTCTATTTAAGCTAAAAGTTAGATAAGCTATATACAGTAAAGTGGTTCTGAAAATGCAAGAATAAGCTAATTAGTATGTATGCTATATCTGTTTTAACTTATTTTTTTGTCAAAATTTTCATTGCTAATCATATTTAAGCTCAAAAGCCACCCAAATGGCTGTTTGGTTGCAGAAATGACTAATAATCTCATTAGCTCATTTAAGATTTAAGTTTAGTTAATTGCATCATTTGTGTCGACATCTGTTATTAGGTTTTTTTAGCTTACCTAAGCTTATTTTTGTCCATAAAGTCGGCTTATTCAAGCTTTTTTCAGCTTTAAGTCCTTTTGGCACTCAAAAGTTAGTACTGTTGTTTTTAAGTCTATTTTTTTTGCTCATTAGTTGTTCAAAATAAGCTTAAATTGCTTTTTCTTAAAGTCTTTTATGTCCTCTTTTCCTTTTTCTAGCTTTTAGGTCTTGCGAGACTGTCTTAGGCGTATTATAACTTAAAGTGTCTTAAAGGGTTGTTTGGCTTTGTTTTTCCCCTGGTGCAAAACAGCCAATTGGCACCCTTTTTCTTGGCTTATTTAAGCTGGAAAGCTTAAACTTTCTACATTTTCAGAAAGCCCATAAGCTCTTTAATAAGCCCCCAAAAGCCCCAACCTTAAGACACCTTCTAGGTGGCTTATTTTAAGCAAGATTTGAGGCTTTTGGCTGGTTCTTCAAACAGCCTAAGCTCAAAAGCTCATAGCTTATTTGAGCTTGTGGCTTATTGCTTTGCTTATTTCTTATTGCATTAGGTATGTTAAATTAGTTTAGAAATCTTTTTAGGAAATTTAGCTTATTTTGAGCTTTTAGAGTCTTATTGTTCAATCTGCAAAAAACATCCCCTGGGTGCAAAAGCTGTTTTGGGGGGAAACCAAAACTTCTTTAAGCTGTCATTCAGCTTACCATTTCTTTCTTTTTAGCATTTTTGGCTATCTTATTAGGGTGTGCTTTAAGCCCCTATAAGCTCAGCATTGGGTTCCCACTTTAAGGGCTTAAAATATAAGCCCTAAAAGTGCCCAAGGCCTGTTTGGCCTGTACCAAACCCCTTTAGCTTAATTTGCTATTTTAGCGTATGTTCCTCTTTTCATTTTGGCTTATTTATGTTTAGGGTAGCTTATTAGGTTAGTTTAGGTTAAATTTACCTTAGTTAGCTTTGCTTAGAGCTTATTGTAACTTATTTGAGTGCTTAGCCTAAATTTCTAAGTGATTAAGCTTTTCTAAGCTTATTGCTCTTTCAAATTTGCTTATTTAGGGCCTGCACTTGCTTATTGTAACTAGTAGAGTTTAAGTTGTTAGCTAGTTAGCCTTTTATAGCTTATTTGCATAGTTATAACTTTTTAGGAATCCAAAAAAGAAAAAAATAAGCCTTAAGCTTACTTAAGCCATTCTGTCACTTTTAAGCTCATTTTCCAGCTTATTTATAAGCTTTTGTAAAAACTTGTAGTTATAAAAATTGCTTATTTATAAGCCCTTTTTAAGTTTGTTAAAAAAGTTTTCAAAAAAAAGGGGAAAGTGGGAAGTCAGGGGTGAGCAAGACTCGAACCCCCGACCTCTACCACTCTCACCCTTTATAAACACAACACACACTACCGCTGCGCCCTTGGGTCTTTTCTGTAAGACCTTTGGGCGCTTTGGTATTTAAAGGGGTTTTGCCCCATTAAGCTTATAAGCTGTTTGGGCTTATTTGACAGCTTATTTGATAAGCTGTGCGACCTAGCTTATTTTTCCTAGGACCCTTGTCACCTTAACTATTTTGTATAATTTTTCCAGATTTTTTTATTAAGTTTTAGTATTTTTTACAATTTATTTTGTTTAAAAACTTTAAAAAATCATAAAAAATAAAATATTAATCAGAAAAATATAAATCCTTTTTCTAAAATTTTCTTTTTTCATATATTTTGTAGGAAAAATGTTAAAAGTTTCGTAGGTTCATTTTTTCAAAAATTCATTTTCTAAAGAACGGGATTTGTCCCCGTTTTTGTTTTGACTCGTTTTTGGTCCAAACGAACTCTGTTTTCGATCTAGTTTTTTTTAAACTTCGTTATTTGTCATTTAGAATCTATTTTAGCTTTTAAATTTGTTCTAGGGTTTAATTTGCAAAATTTAGGTTTTTAGCCCTCGTTTTTCGTGCCCGTTTTAGGATTTAAGTTATTTAGCTTTCGTTTTTAGGTTTTATTTAATCGTTTTTGCATATTTAACTTGTAGAAATAGAAAACCAATCATATCCTTGTCATATTCAAACATCGTTTATCAATTCGTCATTCGATTTTCCATTCAAGCCTCGTTGGGACAAAACGACCCGGGAATCATACTTCCGGTTACATATATATTTTATTTTGTGAATTATTAACCAATCCCTGGTCAAGGGTATTGGGTTGATTGTTTGCTTATATATTATATATATATATATTATTGACGAATCAATTTTTGGCGCCGCTGCCGGGGAGGCTGAAAACGATTATCGTTACGTTTGACAATTTGTGTTTGAATCTGTGAATATTTTCTTCTATAAAAATATAAAAAGTACAAAAATATTTTTCATTTTCTTTTATTAGTATAATTATCATATAAAAACAAAAGAAAAACCAAAAATATAAAAACATTGTCCATAAAAAAGAAATAAAATTCACAAATTGGTAAAAATACCAAAATATAATATTCTCAATTGAGGTAT
>BQNB010139863.1:4811-17494 GCA_026074375.1 Tanacetum coccineum
TTTAGTCGTGCCTATTTATTACGTATGTTCACATTTTCAAAAATGGTCAACATATATTAAATGAGAAATAAATATGAGATACAAACCGAAATAATAACATTCACATCTTAACTACTTCTACAAGACTACGACACCTCATCTTTAAACCGTGTTTGTTGGAGACACGTTAGAATCAGCTAAACCAAGAGCATTAGGTATTCTGACATTCTCTGACAAACATGTGTACTTACTCTCACACCGGAGCTTAATCGCGGGGTCCGCCCTGCGGTAAGGCTAACGGTTTACTTCTAATTGTGTAGGTATTCATCATACTTCTCTTGCTCTAGTACAAGATTAGTCACCCGGGTCATTTGAAGGCCCGACCCGACAAAGGACCCTGATATTATCCGATCCGACACGAATTTTGTACTAACAAGTGGCGCCATCCGTGAGACCCTTACGCAACCACGATTCTCAAAAAACTCACCATGAGCACTCACGAACAACAAATCACAAACAATCCCACGTTCGCCGTGAGGAACACAGGGGGAAGGAATGGTCCCCAAAGTCTTGAAGAACCTATGTCTGACGAGGTTCTTAGGGAAATGTGTGACAAAAATTATCACCAACTCTTGCCGCTCATCGCCGAGAAGATGCAAAAAGAAAAAGAGTAGAAAGACAAACTCGACGCGGTAAAAGCACGATTGATCTATGGCGAAGAATCCGGGATTAAGATAAGAAGTCGTGAAGAATCGCACTACTCTGAATCAAAGACACCAACCACCCGAACAGAACCTAGAAGAAGGCACGGAGATAGGTGTTCCCGAAGCCCATCACCGCACGCCAGTGTATTCAAAAGACTCAAGAGGAACATATCCCCTTCACCGCAGCCCCGGCCGCGGAAAGAAGGGGGCGTGTTTAATAGGTTGGGAATAAAGGAGCCAGTTACATCCGCGCGTTCTGATAGTTGTCGGCGAAGTCCCCAAGCAAAAAGAACTGAAGTTGAAACCAGAAGGCGTCAACAAAGGCAAACACCTTCTCGTACGACTAGCCAATACTCGGAAAGTGAGGACAGTGAAGGAGGTCACTGGAAATCTAAGTCAAGAAGGCAGAAATCAAACACCTATGAAGATGATCTCTATCAGCCTTGGACATGTGAGGAAAGAAATCCTTTCACACTGCGGATCCGGCACTTTAGTCTCCCGAGGACTAGGATGCCCAGCCATGTCAAAACATACGACGGAAGCGGAGATCCGAAAGATCACCTAAAGTTATTTCAATCGGCCGCGAGAACAGAAGGTTGGGCAATGCCGACATGGTGTCACATGTTCAACTCAGCCCTCACTGGGAATGCCAGAGTTTGGTTTGACAAGTTACCAAAAGAGTCGATCGATAGCTATGAAGATCTAAGGACGGCGTTTAGGGAAAACTATCTGCAGCAAACAAAGCACATCAAAGATCCGGTGGAGATACATCACATCAAGCAAAGAGACGGAGAATCTACGGAGGACTTCATGGAAAGATATAAGGCAGAAGTCCTGGACGTAGAAGGTGCTCTGGAATGCATGAAAATCTCTGGGTTTATGCACTGAATAACACACCCTGGGTTAATCAAGCGTCTATATGAAAGAATCCTGAGATCTGTGGACGAAATGTATAGAATAACTACGTCTTTCCTACAAGGTGAAGTTGCTGCACTCAGTCACGGTCGGAAGAAAGCATCTTCATCATGGAAACCGTCAGAGGGAGGGGATAAACCGACCTTCAAGAAAGGCTTCAAAAATAAGCAAAGACTGGATCGTAAGCCAGATAGATTCTCACTCCTCACTAAAACACCAAAAGAAATTTTCGCTCTGAAAAAAGGAAAATTCAAAGCTCCATCCCCAATGGTAACTCCGGTGGAAAAAAGGGATCCGAGCAAGTACTGCGAATTTCATTCAGATACAGGACATAACACAAACGAATGCATGCAGCTGAGGAAACAAATAGATGAAATGATCAAGGCTGGAAAATTATCACAATTCATCAAGGAATTAAAACAGAATGACAAGACGAAAGCACCGAAAAAAGGGGAAGCGTCCGGAAAGGATAAACCTTTGACTATACTGATGATTCAACCATGGGAAAGAGTGGCCAAGCCTAGGATTACCCAGAGCTTCTCTCCGGAGACGGAAATGTCTTTTCCACCTCTGAGTGAAGAAGACGGGACGGAGAGCCCGATGATCATCGAAGTCGAAATGGCCGGACACTTTGTGCATAGGGTATATATCGACGGTGGAGCATCCTCAGAGGTATTGTATGAACATTGCTTCATAAAACTCCGCAAAGAGATAAGGGATCAAATGGTGCCGGCTACCACTCACCTTATCAGATTCAGTGGAGAGACCATTTGGCCGCTGGGACAGATAGCCTTGCTAGTAAAAATAGGTGATGAAATACACTCCACCTCCGCTTGGATGAACTTCATGGTTATCAGGTCACCATCCCAACACAATGCAATAATAGGCATGTCAGGCATAAGAAAAATCCGCGCTGTACCATCAACAACACACGGAATGTTGAAATTTCCCGTTGAGGACGGCACGGTAACGTTACAGAGTAGTAAGGTTATTCCTATGGAATGTGCTATGATCTCCGGACCTAGCACCCAGCCTCCCACAGCAAATCAAGTACTGGAAGAGAAAATAAATATAGCAATCCATCCGGAGTACCCTGAACAGACAGTTGCCATAGGATCAACATTAACAAAAAAGGACGTAAAGAACTATGCTCCTTGCTCAAGCAAAACTTGAATATTTTCGCCTGGAAGCCAGCTGACATGACGGGCGTCCCACGAAACATCGCGGAACACCGCTTGAATATCCGGGAGGGATATTCACCAGTCAGGCAGAAGAAAAGAGGACAAGCACCGGAAAGAAACAAGGCAATCCAAGAAGAAGTGGAAAAATTAGTAGACGCTGGAATAATGAAGGAGGTCCATTATCACAGTTGGCTATCTAATCCGGTAATGGTCAAAAAGCATGACGAAACTTGGCGAATGTGTGTGGACTTCAAAGATCTTAACAACGCATGCCCCAAAGATTGTTATCCATTACCGGAAATAGACTGGAAGGTGGAGTCCCTCTGTGGGTACTCTTTCAAATGTTTCTTGGACGCATATAAGGGGTATCACCAGATTAAGATGGCAAAAGAGGATGAAGAAAAAACGGCGTTCATAACAAGCCAATGAATATTTTGCTATTCCAAAATGCCGTTCGGTCTAAAAAATGTCGGATCCACATATCAACGATTAGTGGATAAAGCATTCCAGAGTCAAATTGGACGAAACCTGGAGGTGTATGTTGATGACCTGGTTATAAAGAGCCGCACGAAAGAAGAAATCATCCGAGACATAACAGAAACATTCAAAACCCTTCGACAGATAAACATGAAATTGAACCCTAAGAAGTGCACTTTTAGAATGAAGGAAGGAATGTTCTTAGGCTATAAAGTAAGCACCAACGGGTTGAAAGCATGTCCAGATAAAGCAGACGCGATCCTCAGCTTGCCATCTCCTAGATACATCAAGGACGTGCAGAAGCTAAATAGAAAATTAGCAAGTTTAAACAGATTCTTGTCAAAATCAGCAGAAAAATCGTGACCTTTTTTCAAAACCTTGAAAAACTGCACAAAAAAGCGATTTTCAATGGACTTCGAAAGCCGAAGAAGCCTTCAAGCAAATGAAAAAGCTCATTGCGGAGCTCCCAACACTTACCGCTCCAAGGGAACGTGAGGCGTTAATCATATACTTGGCGGTAGCAAAAGAAGCTATCAGTGCGGTTTTGATGACGGACAGAGAAGGCAGGCAAATACCAATATATTTTGTAAGCCGCACTCTACGAGGCCCGGAAGTCAACTATACCCCTATAAAAAAATTGGTGTTAGCCTTGCTCAGTGCAAGGAAACGATTGAAAAGATACTTTCAAGCACACACGGTCGTCGTAATAACAAGTCAACCGATAAAACAACTGTTATCAAGTTCGGAAATAACTGGAAGAATGCTGAAGTGGAAGTTCGAATTAGAAGGATATGATATCCAATACAGACCAAGGACCGCAATCAAAGGCCAAATATTGGCTAATTTTATTGTGGAACGACCGGAAGAAGAGTCTCCAGATGAACTCATGGCAGAGCCAGAGGTACTACCAGAGTCGTGGACTTTGTTCACAGATGGCTCGTGTACCAAATGTGTAACTTGTATCACTAAAAGTTCATATACAAAGTAGCCTAGATTTTCACTAAACTAGTTACTAGTTACTACTAATTTTTCACTCGCCGTTCAAAAAAACAAAAAACTACTGATTTTCAATTAAAAAGATGTTTGTGTGAAAGTATTCGTAATGTACCAGTATTATCATTATTCTTATAAAGTGTAATGCTCGTAAAAAGTAAAAACAAAAAAGGGTAGTCAATGAGTTAATTAATAAGGATGCCAAGCCTGAGAGAAAAAATTGATTGTAGAAATTGACTGTGTATATGTTTTATTATTAATTTGGTATACAATGCCATTAGTTTTTTTATTTTATTATAATTAAACCATTCATTTAATTAAATTTGATCTTCATCAATCAAGCTTGATTCAATGGATCACAAGTGTTTATATTATAATCTACTTTAATGTGTTCATCATAATAACGCTCCCATATATATATATATATATATATATATATATATATATATATATATATATATATATATAAATTATCACAAATCCACTAATTTAATTAACACAAAACATATCTTGCACAGCCACACAAAGTTCAATTATAGACACCAATATTTGTCATAGTCCCAATCACCAATCCTTAGCATTCATTTTTTCTATCAAAAAATAAAAAAACACACTTTCCACCTCTTTTTAAAAAATTAAATATCTCACACACTGTTAATCGTTACGCAAAACAAAACATATCATCGCGACGAGAATTAAATTATCTTTCTATAGAGGTGCGACACTATGTACTTTCGACGAACTTTTTTTTATTATTTTATGAAATCATATATGATTTATGAAATCATATATGATTTTATGAAATCATATATGATTCGTTATACGAATCATATATGATACGTCCACACGAATCTTTATGATTTTCGCAATTTCGTGACTGAACAAAAATTGAAAAAAGATTGTTAGAATCACAAAACATATATGATTTCATGAAATCATATATGGATTTTCATGAAATTCATATATGATTCGTTATACGATTCATATTGATTCGTTATACGAATCTATATATGATTTTCGCACATTCGTGAATGATAAAAAAAATCGAAAAAAGTTCATCGAAGTTATCGTGTCTACCGCTCTACTGAAAGATAAAAATAATAATCGTCGGCCGATGGTTGTATTTTGTCGTTTGACGATTTACCGTTTGTAAGATATTTTATTTTAAAAAAAAGAGGTGGAAAGTGAGTTTTTTTATTTTTGATGAAAAAATGAGTGGCTAGGATTGGTTCATTGGATCTATGACAAATAATGGGTCTATGTTGATCTTAACTCATCTTGCACATTTTAGGTCCTTCAATTTATGTCCATATTTTTAAGTCCAATATGTCCCAATAAAATATCCACATGATTTATTTATATTGCAACCTAATTTATTATAATTAAACTAACACTTGTATTATATAATAAAATGTGTTTCTCCTTTTTAAGACATATTTAACTTATTTTCGGCATGTGTAAGTATTCATTTGAGTATAATCTTGTTTTTATTTTATAAACTTTATAAAATGTTTACTACTGGTGATGTAACAAAATAATAAATATAAATATGAATGTATATAACTGAAGTAATTAAATAAAAGTGTAGGGATTTTCTTAGACCTTATGTGAGTGAGAGTTAAGATCACCATAGACCAATTATTTGTCATAGATCCAATGAATCAATCTCAACCATCAATTTTTTCATCATAAATAAAAAAACTTTTTTCCACCTCTTTTTTAAAAATAAAATATCTTACAAACGGTAAATCGTCACACGACAAAAAATACACCATCGCGACGAGTATTTTTTTATCTTTCAGTAGACGGGTGACACGATATACTTTCGAGGAAATTTTTTTCGATTTTTTTTTCAGTCACGAATTTCGAAAATCATATATGATTCGTATAACGAATCATATATGATCGTATAAGGATCCTATGATGATTTCTTAATATCATATTTGATTTCATAAAATATATATGGTTTCATAAAATCATATTATTGATGTGTGATTTCGCGAACTTTTTTTCAATTTTGTTTCAGTCACCGAATTGCGAAAAACATATATGATTGTTTGACGAATATATATGATTTCATAAAAATCATTTATGATTCGTATAACGAATCAATATATGAATTTCAATAAAATCATAAATGTTTTCATTAAAATGTATAATGACTTTTTTAAAAATCATAAAAAAGTTTCGTCGATATACATTAGTGTCGCCCCTCTATAGAAAGATAATTTAATTCTCGTCGCGATGGTATGTTTTGTTTTGCGTAACGATTAACAGTGTGTGAGATATTTAATTTTTAAAAAAGAGGTGGAAAGTGAGTTTTTTTATTTTTGATGAAAAAATGAGTGGCTAGGATTGGTTCATTGGGTCTATGACAAATATTGGGTCTATATTGAACTTTTGGCATGTGAGTGAATGAAGATACAAACATAAATCTAAATCCTAGTTCTTCAAGCCGAAATCCTTTTTTATAAACCCAAATACTCCTTTGAAAACTCTAGCCTTGATTCTTGAAAACCCTTAATACACCTTATATAATAACCCTAATAATCTTGCATACTTGTGTTCTTGGTAAAATGAAAACTACAAATCTTCTTGTTAATAATTTTTGTGCCATGGGTTTGATAAGAGAAACAAGAGAGAAAAGTGTTTGATTATTTGCTAGTTGATATGTGTGTGTATAAGTCTTACTATGAGCTTCTTTTTATACTAGAAGTATTAAGCTAAACCATGGACTTACAGTGGTATGAGTACAAAGGGTACAAGTGCTCTCCTCCTCCCTAGGAGGAGGACAAGATGAGCTTGGTTATTTTCCATTTTAGAAGACTTGTGTAAGGAAAATGATACTTAAGCACATGGTAATTTCCAAAGAGGTAGTTTGTATTATTTTTGGTGTGGTTTTTAATGTGTAACTTGTCCACCTATATATATATTGTTTAGAATGATATATTTCTTGGTATTGGGTATATTTATATGTATATTGATTGTGGGTTTAGAAAGGTAGAAGGGTTTACATTTATTGCAAACAAGGTTCCAAAGTGCGGAACGTAACGTTTTACATAAAATTAAAAATAAAATGTGAAAAGTAATATTATTCTTCTAAAAATAATATAAAACATTTGTTTGACGTAATCTTTTATTTGATGATGTCTGTTATGTTGATTGTTGATTTTTTAGTTTTCCGCGATTTAACTAAACGTTGAAAATTAAAAGTAAAAGCGTTGAAATTTTAATATAATAGTTGAATATTTATGACGTTTAAAAAGATGTGAAAATGTGAATTGTTACATAAACCACCCCGTCAAACCTTAGCCGCCACCCTTCGACCCTTAAAAATAGCCCTACATTAATTTGTTTATTTTTTTTTGGTGATTTGTGCTAGGTCACAGATCCACACGATCGTCTGTTTATTTTTATTTGTGTTGGTGATTTGTGCTAGGTCACAGATCCATACAATTATTAGGATACTTTGGTTTATCCTGGTCCGGGATATTTTGGTTTATCTCGTATAAAAAAGGATACTTTGGCTTATCAAAAAAAAAGGGATACTTTGGCTTATAAAAAAAAAGGATACTTTGGGTTATCCCGTATAAAAAAAACACTTTGGTTTATTCAGATTTATCACTTCGTGACTTTTAAGTTTGAAGAATCGGACTTTCAAGTTTGAAGATTCGTGACTTTCAAGTTTGAAGATTTGTTTGAAGATCACTCTTCGCTTATTGTCGGTTGTCGTCATCAAATAACTAGTTATTGCTTTAATGTTTTATTTTGTTTTCTACTCCAGTCCGAGATTTCACTATTTCGTCGCTCGAACTACGGGAGAGTATTAGAGGATAGGTTAGTAGGCCCAAACCCAGTTGTGGGCTTTGGTTCCGTTAGGGTTTCTAGTAGACTCATGTAATTACATTATAAATACCGTATCAATAATACAATATCTCCTACGGGGTTTACATTGTCTAACATGAATATGTGAAATCACATGTGATTTATGAAAGCACACGTGTATTTTAAAACAACAAATCACAAGTGGTTTTACAAATCACGTGTAATTTTTTTGGCATAAATTTCAACACTAAAAAATCATCGAAAGTATATGAAAATGGCCGTTTACTAAGAGATAAAAATATTCTCGTCATTACTTTAAAAATCACATGTGATTTTGTGAAATCACATGTGATTTACGAAATTACAGGTGATTTTTTTAAATGTCGCGTCTGATACATTTATTTTCTTTGAACCTGGGGCGGTAGAGTTACTCAACAGAGTCCAACGAGTTATGAACAGTAGTGTTATGACACCTAGATCGAAAATGTGGTTTTCAAAAGAATTAGCTTTTCAAAATGTAAAATCACACGTGATTTTACAAATTCTTGGCGAAAATTTCAAAACTAAAAAATGGTCAAAAATATATCAAAGTGCCCGTCTACTGAAAAATAAAATTATTCTCGTCGCGATGATGTACTCTTCGTAGTTTGACGATTTACCGTTTACAAAATATGTTGTTTTAAAAAAAAGTGTAATATGGGGATTTTTTGTTTGATGAAAAAGAAGTTGCTAAAATTCACCATTTTAGTCTTTAAAATGATAGTGTAGCTAGATTTTATGATTATGTACGTAGTTTCCAAAAAAACTACATTCAAAATTGTTTTGTAAGTTTCTAGGCCCAAGAGATACAAAGTTGACTAGGATTTAAATATTGAGTCAAGAATATGTTTATCAAATTAAGTGGTTTTATATGAAATTTTTAATCAGTCTCTTATTGGAGAAATGAAAGCTTTAATGCTTTAGTCTTATTATCTAAAAGCTGCAACTGAATTGTCAATTCCAGAAGAATTCGTTATTTAAGAGAAAACACCATCCACTTCTGAAGGAACATTATGAAAAGATTTGAACACTTTGGTCCCACTATCAGATACCTTGGGATCTATATCATTACCACAAGTTTAGCTCTAAGGCTGCCAGAGGATAGAAACTCATGGAGTGAGTTACAAACGCACTCGTGAGCTACCAAAACGCCCCATTAAACTCATGCATAACTTTGTAAATTTGGAGGTGCGTACGGTGAGCCATTCACTATTGGTGAGTGGTAATGTTTATTGTTTTTTATTTGGTGTGTGCGCGTGTGTTAGGTATATTATGTATAAAGTGGGTATTTTAATAAAATTAGTGACCACTACAGTTGAATGGTGAGTGTGAGTGAGTTAAAGTGAGAGGGGAGAGAAAGTTGATGTGACGCTGAGGTGAACGGTGAGTTTGGATTTACCACTACATACAGCCTAAAGGGATGGTTTTGATTGTGCTGCTCCCTTTTGTTCTTGTACATATAAACGAGAAATGGCTAAGGAGTGATGCACAACACTATATGCAGATGACAAAGACATGTCGTGTTGATAGAAATAATGCCTAAAAATGTTATTAATATTTTTCGACTTCTTTACGTTTTGATAATCACAAAATGTAAAAACGCTTAATGTAAAATTAAAACTACACAAGTAATTAGTAGTAAATTTTCATTTCGAAAATTTAATCACTTAAAGATATGAATAAATAAATGCTTAATGCATTTTATGATTAAAGGAATTTTTATTCAACCTCACATTTTTTTATAAAATGTTACAAACATTTTTATAACTTTTACACAACATTTTTTACATTTAAAAGAAATGTTTTATTCAAAAGAAATATTTTGAATTCAATTTTTTTACTTAAAAACGGCTAGAAACATTTCAGAAAACACCTCTTCTCGAAAAGACAAAAAAGAAAGCGTCCAGGCCTGGGCGGACCTCCCTAAATATAAGGGAGGCCCAATTAGTGGATATAGGCCGACCTAGGAGTAGCGGGGGCGGCCTAGTTCAAACGCTCCCAGTTTGCGCCTATAAATAGCATATTGTTCCCCACTGATTTTTCTTTCTTTTGCCCTCATTTTTTTCTGTCAAAAATCAGTTCATACATTACCTACAATCCTTTGATCATTTAATCATAAGCATTTGTTTTCAAGTGATCCAAGCTTAATTCTTCAAGTGCAAGAGAAGAATACTTCTTATCATCAAGTCAAGAAGTATTGTAGTTTAGTTTGTGTTGTTGTGATGATTGTATCATATCTTGTAAATTATATGTGTATATTGTGAATGTGTGTATTGTAGTTGTGTAGATTGTGGTTATCATAGAAAGTATAGTTAGATAGTGGTGATCATAGTAGGTAGTGTTAGATTGGTGTGATCGTGGTTGTGTCTTGTGAGTGAATAGTGCGGTTAGTTTTTTTAGTCGCTCATATACAAAATATGTGGTCGATTGCGGTTCTAGCATAGGATTAGAACTCGACATTTCGCTTAGTGTCAGAATTGGTGTAAGTAAGTGTTAATTGTGTACGTGTTTTCTCCGCTTCTAAAGAGAGTTTTGTTTGTCATTGTGAGAGATACTCTCGAGTTTGGTGCTCGGGGTGTGGAGTAGGGCGAAGAGGTGCTTCGTTATAGAACCACTATAAATCATTGTGTTGTGGTTTGATCTTTCTAACTCTTATCTATGTCTTGCATATTTATTACTAACTGGCATTGTTCATATGGTTTAAATATTGAGTTCACATAAACTGAATTCTCATAAGTTTTTATAAACAATGATACGTTAAAAATATTTAAACGAGTAAACTATTCAACCCCCTTATAGTTTTCCACAATTGGTATCAAGAGTCACGTCAAACAAGATTTTTAAAATAAATTGTATTTTAAAACTTGAATCAAAAAAATATTTAGAAGAGCAATCTATGCAAAAACCACCACTATTTGAAAGTGATGGAATTATTTATTGGAAAAATATATTCGAAACTTATGTGAAATTAAAAGATCTAGATCTTTGGCATATTATTACCTATGGTGTTTTTCTCCCGTTCAAAATAATCCCGAAACTAAAAAGGATGAAATTGTACCATTTGATAAACAAAGCGACGATCTTAAAAAGAGACTTGCTAAAAATAATGAAGCTAAAATGGTAATTTATAATGATTTACCGCGTAAAGAATATGAAAGAATTTTTATGTGTAAAACCGAAAAAGAAATTTGTGGTACTTTATTAATCACCCACCAAGGTAATAATCAAGTCAAAGATAATAAAATAGATCTTGTTATTCAACAATATGAACAATTTACGATTCCGGAAGAGGAATCGATACATAATGAATTTTAACACTATTATTACTAGTCTAAAAGCACTTGATGAAGGTTTTTCTAGAAGAACTTTGATAGAAAGTTTCTTAGGACACTTCATCCTATAATGGCGCGCAAAAGTTCCGACTATTTGAAGAGTCGAATGACTTAACATCACTATCGCTTGATGAACTTATTGGAAACTTGAAAGTTTATGAAGTGATAATAAAGAAAGATTCTGAAATGGTTAAAGGCAAAAGACCACAAAATAGATCTCTTGCCTTAAAGGCTAAAAAAGAATATAGTGATGAAGATAGTTCGACCTCCGATAGTGAAGACGAAGAATACGCCATGGTCGTGAGAGACTTCAAGAATTTTTTTAAAAGACGAGGAAGATTTGTAAGAAAATCACAAGATGAAAAAAAGTCATCCCAAAGAAATAAAGATGACAAGAACGACAAAATCAAAAGAAAATGCTTTAAATGTGGAGATCCTTTTAAGAGCTTTAAAAAAGGCGCGCTATAGCGCGCTTTATCACGCCTTATCACGCTTTATTGCACGCCATGCCTAGAGACGACGCCTTGGCCTGTTTCGTAACGTGGAGGCCACGCCTCGCGCTATAGCGCCGCTATGGGACCGCTATATCGCGCCTTTTAGAACCCTGGTAATGACTTATCGTCGTTAGATGAAAAAGACTTAGATAGTGAATATAATCAATTATGCAAAGTAGGTCCAAAAGTCATGGCTAAAAATAAATCACTAAAACAAATTAAAATTTGGCTAGAAAATGAAGTATTCGAACTAAAAAATAAACTATATAAATTAGAAAAAGGTAAGGAAGCTAATGAAGAATGTAAAATATGTCAAGACCTTAAATTTAAAAATGAAAAGCTTAAGAAAGAAATCTCTAAACTCAATCAATTTAATAATAGTAGTCACTCACTTAAGAAAATGTTAAGTCTTTAAAAACCATCCGGAGACAAATCCAGATTTAATTTTACCGAAGGATCGACAAGTGAGACTAAACAAGTAAATTTTGTAAAGTCACAAGAGCTTGAACCTAAGTCTATTAAAGAAAAATTAGTAGAATCAAATTCAAGCCCAAGCCCTAAATTTATACTTATAAACAATACTTAAATTCCCATGCAAGTGACGATGAAGTAAAATATTTTTATAAATGTTAAGAATAGATTCACCCTTAGAACACGTGATCCGGAGGGATGGTAAAATGAAAGAGATGTGTAGCCATTATAATAGAGAGAAAGGAGATGAAATGGGAAGAGGTGTGTGCTTGA
>BQNB010139864.1:0-17494 GCA_026074375.1 Tanacetum coccineum
AAGGGTTGGGTTAACCATTTACCATTAGTCGAGTTTTCATACAACAATAGCTATCACGCTAGCGTCAAAGCCGCACCATTCGAAGCACTTTATGGTCGAAAGTGTCGTTCACCTGTTTGTTGGACTAAAGTTGGAGAAGCTCAAATACTCGGTCCAGAACTGATTCAAGAGGCACTGAGAAAATCATCCAAATCAAACAAAAGAGTTACGCCGATCTGAAGCGTAAACCAATGGAATTCCAAGTCGGGGTTAAAGTTATGCTTAAAGTCTCGCCTTGGAAAGGGGTCATACGTTTTGGCAAACGGGGGAAGTTAAACCCTAGGTATGTTGGACCTTTCAAGGTGTTAGAAAAGGTTGGAGAGGTTGCTTACAAGCTCGAGCTTCCTGAAGAGCTGAGCAGAGTTCATAATACATTCCATGTGTCCAACCTGAAAAAGTGTCATGTCGACGAACCATTAGCCGTTCCATTGGATGGACTTCATCTTGATGACAAGCTTTATTTTGTTGAGGAACTCGTAGAAATAGTGGGCCGTGAAGTTAAATGGTTGAAGCGAAGTCGGATCCCATTAGTCAAGGTTCGATGGAACTCTAAAAGAGGTCCTGAGTTCACATGGGAATGTGAAGACCAATTCAAGAAGAAATACCCACAACTCTTCATCAAGAGCGCACCGTCATCAAGTGTTGCATCGTGAGCCTTGAGGACAAGGCTCGTTTAATGGGGGAAGTCTGTAACACCCTGTGTTTTCAAGTCATTGATGACGTCGATAAATCTACTATTTATTTTTAGTGTCGTATGCTTTTGCTTGTAATTTCATGTATTAAGTTTAAATTGTGTAAGTTAAAAATTATCGTTCAATGTAAACGGGCATCAAACAATTAAATGTTTACATCAAGCAAGGGTTAAGTAATTATTTTGAGGATAATTATTAACTTTGTTCATTTTATTTTTATTGGTTGCGTAAAGTGATTACGTTTCGCAATAAAATACGTTTAGGCATACCCGGAACCACCAAAACTTTTCTCCGCTTCAACAAATACCCACTTTTATACTCAATACATAAAAGTTACAAAAATATATCATATATATCATACATATGCAGAAATTATTGCAATTTATACAAAGTTATATAAGAAAAATCTTGCAAGTTGGTTTTGTACATCACTTTTGCATTTAACATAGCCATACTATGTTCCCTTTTGACCATAGTCTTCCTTAAGACCATGAGATGTGTTTTTGACTAACTATTGCATTCTTTTTTACCAAGACTTACCATATATACATGCACACTAAGATAGGAACTCATAGATATCAAAACACTTAGCTAAAAATCACAAAAACACTTCTTTTGGTGCTCTCATATGCCATGGCTCACCGCTACTCATTTACCAAATCCGTATCAAATTTTATACAACCTATACACACCTATACACATCATATCTAAGACATTCTAAGATGTTTCCAAGTATTGGCTAACCATTTTCAAGCATTAATCAAGAAAAGAGAAGTTAGGGTTTTCACTTGGAAAACTAGGGTTAATATTGGGCAAGCTTTGGTTTCTAGTCTAAACAAGGGCTTAGATTGTGTTAGTCATCATCTTCATTCACCATAAGGTCATCTTGAACTCTTTATGATCTTACATTTATCATTAATATGCATATGTTAATTCTTTATAGCTTGAATCACCATTTAGGATTTTAACATGAAAATGGAGTTTTTACTTGAAATGATCATTTTATACACTTTTATATATGTTGTGGTATTACTTACATCATGTTAAAAAGGATGAGAAAAGAATGTACCATGTTAATTTGGTGTAAATATGATTAAGAATTAATTAGGGTTTTTATGGTTTCATAATATGTTTCAAGTTAAAGAAATACATAAGACAAGTTAAGGTTAATTATGGACTTATATTGAGGTTATAAGATCATTAAAATAAGGTTATATCATGATAAGAAAACATGCACACTTATGGTTTATAAGAAAAATGGCTACATATGAACTTGTGGTAAAATGATTTATTATATAAAGTTATGACTTATTTAGTATTATTAAGAATTTGGTAAGTTGGACAAAGAGGACATTGATGGACTATGGACTTAATATATATATGATATAATACATATATATAAAGTGTAAGACTTGTGGTGAAATACAAAAGTGGTAAATAAAGGAAACAAAGGTTGAAAATGGACTTATCAAACTAGCACCAACATTCTGTCCAAAATTCGTGTATATGTATACTTATAATATATTTTTATAAGATAATACATTTCACGACGATTCCGAAAAGGTAAGAAACTTGTCAAACGGATTAATAACGAAAAAGTTACGTTAAAAACGAGTTATACGCTAATTAAACGGAGTTTATAAAATAACTTTTATAAAATTTATATCAAACAGCAAGTTTGATATTTTTATCAACTAAAACACATTTTTAGGATTCCAAAATGATAAGAATCGCAATTTTTTGATTTATAACGAAGAAGTTATGAATTTTGCGGGTTTTCGGTAATTAAAAAATTAAAAAAAAATAATTTATATAAACCTATGAACATAAAAACACTATTCATGACAAAAGTTATATTTTTGTAACCTCATAACAATATAAGAACTTTCATTACGAGATCGGTGCTCGAAGAATCCGTTAAAAACGAGCATAACGAATAAAATACACGTTTTACCGCAACGGGTTTTACAAACAAAAAACGATTTTAAATAAAACGCTCTGTCTGGTGTGAACAGTAAAAGTTACTGTTCATCAGGGGATCAAAATTTTAAAAATGTCAAATATCGATAACCCGTCTTAATACGAAAAGATGGGCATAAGAAACGCAAGAAACGGATTAGAAACGTGAAAGTTATGACGATTTTACCAAAAATAATGATTAATAAAACTATTTTAATTTTATAAACATGATTTCCACCTAAACATTTTAGATGGTGATAAACTATATGGACATATGCATGGTAGGGAGTACTTAATGTAATTAGTCTAAACGACTAAATTTAATTTAGGTTGCATTTGATCGATTCCGTGGACTCGTTATTTGTGATTAATACTTGGCATACTCACTCAAGGTGATTCAATAGCCCCAAACGTTTTACAATGTTTTTTGTTTTTTTAAGTTTTTGGATGAAAAACAGCAATGCTTTACAATTGGACATAAGTGGTTAAGTTTCCTGTTAGATACGTGTTGCCCTAAGTAGCGATAACCATATCTGAGCCCCATTAGTAATCCATGAACTGTCAATTGCGAGATTGAGAGCCGCGAATGTATTAATAAGATCTATTGGGTTTGACAACCCCGTTCGGGTGATTAGCTATTACTGGACAAACGAACGTATACCATGTCGAATATAGGATGTTGCAGGTTAGAACATCACCACGGGTAATGTAGGCCATTAATTTGGTATTCATACACTCAGTCTCAGTGTCACGAGCTTAGAAGCAACGATAATTACAATTATATGAAGTCTGCATCCTGTTCATTTTATCATACTCTTGGGAAATCCTTATGTGTCCTACAGGATAGAAGACTCTTATCAAACCTATGAATTCACCAAACAAAATTATTGTTGTCGTTTTAAAGCAATAATTTTCAGGGGATCAAGTAAGCAAGAGGTACAAGGGATAACATTGAGGTCTTGAATTTGGATTTCATGCATTAAATATTTTATCGCAATACATTTTGGATAACTGTATGGGGTTAGAAATCTTGAATAATTAACAAGCGACAAGTGAAGCATCGGGCATATGTCACAAATAACTTTGTTAAAATCCAATGTTTCAGTTTTAAATGACTTTTTGGTCGTTCTATATACATCTTGTGTTATTGATCTGAGAAGTAACACGCCCCGGAACCTTATTCCGCTGCGACCCAATTTGGGGGTGTTACAATACCCATAACATAGATAAATCAACTGATGTGGACTAAAGATCAATTTTACGATAAATCAAAGTCTCAAAATTGTTTGGTTTACCCATATTAAAAAATGACTCATTAACCACTTCCACCTATAAGTGGCCTGGTAGTATATGGCTTGTGACTATCATCACTAAAATGTGAGAGGTCTCACGTTAAACTCCAGCTTAGTACAAACAACTGATGTGGCCACGCTATACCTTCCAAAAAAGGGAAGGGTTTTCCCGGTTTGTGTGTGTAGATGTGGGCTTAAATACAAAAATTAGTCGTCCAAATTCCAAAAGTCGAAACCAATGAGTTACCTGCAACTCACCCATGAATCAATCAACTACAATAAAAACCCAATTAGATTTTAAAATTCTAAACACAGTAAGCAACATGAAAAAGCACTCTAGCCAACCATATGAACGATTTCTCGTCTCTGTCAGTTGACAATATTCCACAACTGAGTCCACAAATTTAAAAACACTACTGAAATAACACATTTTTAGGTAAACCATATGTTCGAAGATGAACTTCCAACTTGTTAATCATTCCATTAGAAAATAGTGACTATCCTAAGCTCATAGATATTAATATGAAGAATCAGGTGATAATTAGGATTCCTACTTCCAACCATAATTACTAATTCCTTTTATTGTTTAAATGAATGAATGATTTAAACGATCTATGTGAAGAATACCCATCACCATCTTGGTCATTCAACAAAGAATCATCATTAACAGATTAAATACATGTTTGAAAGATCAAAGATAACAAAATCACGAGAATTATAAAGTAATGACAGGCGTTGATTTAGAACACGATCAAGCGTAGAGAGAACAGGTAATGGGGCGCGGTGGGAAAGCGGGGGGGGAGGCGGTCAGCAGCTGACGAGCTGGAATCATGGGTGGGGGGATCTGGGCTGGGTGGATATTGTATCTCGTATGCACAGGAGGAGCGAGGAGCACTACTAGCTTCTAGAGATGGATAGTGGGACGATGATAATTTTCTTACATTATGTTATATGTACATACTTATTAGACTAACAAGATCCTGCTGCATGAACTGACACTTACATGTGAGAATGATAGTGTAAAAATAAAAAATATTATTATCAAAGAACCTGCAAATGAACAAAAGAAGACATGAAGCATCATTGGGAATTTGTTATTTGTTTTTTCACATTCTTATTCGTTTAAAATCATGAACGCCCTTTTGGTGTAATGGATAGTTATTATAACGCCCTACCCCACATCCTTGGCCAACTTATCAGATAATGTTTTAATAAAGAAATGATAAATATGTGGGTAGTTTTAACTTACTGCGACCCTTCCTTAGACTTTTCCAGAATGTGAAGCTAATATCTTAAGCTTGGCCCTTCTTAACTTTTTTCCAGGATGTGGTGTAGTCGATACTTACTGGATAAGCCTAGGCTCCATTAGATTATAACAAATGAATTCGAGTATAAACTATGACATGATGAATATGAGTGCATACCAAATCAGCATGCTCAATACCATCTAGACATGATCATAACCGGAATGAACAATTTGCTCCTGAATAAGGATAAAATCCTTGAACCTCATACTAAAAATTAAATTCACTAATAAAAAACAAAGGTAAAAAAAGTGGAATAAAAAACATACCTGATGAGTAAGAACGAAGTTGCAAACTAAATAATCTAGTTTTCATACCATTGTTTAACTCCACTACATCAAAAAACAACACCAGTCACAATCACTTTAAACCTGCATAAAAATCTATGAAATGTTCAAAAAATGAAACTCACAAACACCTCCCCTCTCACCACATGCAGTATCTCTCAACTGGTAACTAAACTTAGACAGAGAAACGATGTGAAATTAAGCAAGAAAAACTACTACAATGGTACTTAATAGTTAACAACAAGTCATATCTTCTTTAAAATTGGTCATCCCCTAACAGGTTGCGCAAAAGAGCAACATAATCCATGCTAATAGTACCAAGATATGACCTATGAAATAAGTACTTAGTGCCAGTTCGAACTCAACTAACTAAAATACATTAGTAATTTAGTGGGCTACATAATATTTGAGTATCCTATCTTCCTTTGATGCTTTTATCTCCGTTTTGGTGGTCTTCGAGGCATCAATTCATTTCTTTAATAGAATTTGGTCCTGGATAATCTTTGGGCCGAACTTAACTGAAGCAGCTGAGTAATTTGGAAAATGTTACCTTTGCTTCACCAAATACTTTCACTTTCTTCATCGCACAATGAGCAAGAACTTATGATTCTTACATTGAGAAAAACAATTAGTACGCAACCGTCATAAAGTATATGAAAAGTTCACCTAATCATGATTAATACTCTCCAATATGAAATAGGGTGTAGTCATAATCACACTGTTAAAATCATAAGGATGTGAAACAAACCACCATAAAGGGCGATATCAAACTTACGTAAAAGTTACCAAGATACCTTTTTTTAGAAACGCAGCATGATGTCATTAATATAAGGCATTCCGTGTTCATTCATTTTTTATGTTTGTTGACTCGATTATAGAACCTTCCAAAACTCAATAAGGCATTCCGTGTTTCCAGCAAAGGTTTGAGGGTCACCAATATAACTACCAAAGACATAGGATTTTTTGTTAAAGAATTAATAATTATGCACGAAAGCAGATTGAAATATTAACATGATAACGGATTATAGATAATAATTTCGTAGTTAACCACACCCATAACTTCACTAAAATAATCGCTTGGGGGGGGGGGGGGGGGGGGGTAAAGCGAGGGGGGGGGGGGGGGGGCGGGTTGGGGGGGGGGGGTAAGTATGATTCCATGCTAAACAACTTCAAATAACAGAAAAAAAATTGCTATTGCAAAACAAGGTTTTATGCCCTCCAATTGGTGAACATTATCTCGAAATCAAATTCAAAAATAGTCATGCTTGTACAAACATAACTGTAGAATACTAGTAATCTTAAGATCAACCACGAACAAGAATGAGATGGGGTTGTGATGTTAGAGAGAAATTGGATGGAAAATGGATGAATGAATAAATGAAAGTGTAATGGAAAAATGGAACAACCAACCCTCTCCAAGACTAGGAGAGGGACAATTTTAACTACAAATGGCCGGTCCATGGGCAGACTTTGGACCTCCCAGGGCCATGGGCCGGAACTAGATTACTAATCTAATCATTATACTAACCTAACGAGCTAAGACCCTGTTTTACAACTTGGAATGACCGACACCTTTTTCGTGTTTTCCAACAATCTCCCCCTACGGGAGGTTCACTCTAATTACAAACTTTAAACCTACATACTATGCTTTATCCTTAGTCTTTTAGTTCGTACTCTTGAATTCTCTGTGAATAAGTTGTGGTGATCATTGACTTCTATGGATGAGCTTAGTCTGTAACTTTTAATTTGACATTGTGATCTTGAGCATCTTGAGATCATCAACCAAGCACAATCTCTTTGCCATCTTGTAACTTTGCCATCTTGTGGACTTGCGACTTCTGGACCGACATGCTCATACCATTCTCGAAAGGCTTTTAATGTTGCAACTATTCTTGAAATTTCTTTAACTTTAACACTTCGACACTTCTAGAAAGATGTGTGGTATCAAAGTAGCAGAAGTCTTGAAACATGTACTTGAGCTTTCATGATGACTTTATGTTTGTCGGACCGGGTTTGATCATGTGGTTATGATCTTGATAGACAGCTGGAACTATGGACCACCACCACCATTTTAAATAGCCTGCTAAAAAACAGTTAGCAATAAAGCACAGGAGGACGAAATGGCTTTGGTCAATCGCCCAGGAATGTTGGAGAAACCTTGCGATCCTTGATGATCGACCCTGTGATCAGATAGAGTTTCAATTAAGAAGAATCTTCTTGACAGGATTTCCAGCTGTAATAATGAATCTTTTCTAACACATAAGTTAATTAGATTCATCGAAACTCAGCATGATTCTTCATTATTGAACGTCTCAAAGCAGACAACACGATATGAGTGAACCAGTGAGTTACTATCTCACCGATTGATATAGTAAAATTGATTTGAAAATCATCGGTTATCACTTACAAAATTGTATTTTTTTTTTTAATTTTGTGACACACCGAGAGTGTTAATCATTTCAAAAATTCCCTAACAACGTTGATCCCATTCCTGAACAAGTTTGATTCTTATAGAATCAGCACCATCGTTTCATTCCAGTGTTCAACCAAGGTTTTTTGATTCATAAAGAATCGCACAAGTTAACCTACCATGAGCTTTTTGATGTTGGCTTACAACAGGATTTCACATCTTCATTGTGATGAATTCACTCTGATGATTCTGGCAAAATCACAAGGATAAGCGAAAGAACTCTTAAAAGTGTATCTAGTAATTCACCAATTTATGTGTTTAGCAATATAATATAGACAGTGTCCCAAAGAATTTATGGATGATCTCTTTTGGCTCTAGACTCAATAGTGCACTTTTGATTTTAGTGATCGGAGGCTGGAGCTGAGTGCCACCTTTTCAATATCAACTAACTCGGAGTAGAGAGTCGATAGAAATGAGTGTAAACTCTCCGTGAGTAATGAAACAAGAGTCTTTTGAGAGACCTTGAGTGGCTAGGGAGGGTTGTGCATAGCGTCACTGGGTCCATGACTGGTCTTAATGTCAGACAACAACCTGAATGGTTTTACACAGCAATGTATTAACCCGGATTAGCCTAAGTGTATGGAGGGCTTCTTTCTTTTCACCCTTTATCTTAACATTTCTTTTTTCATTCTTCAACCCTTCAAATGCATATCTGAGACTTCAATACCTAACACCTTGTTGGGTTTGTTCCAGTGTTAGCTCCATCTCAGTCAGCATTATTCCCTATTCTTACTTTTTCTTCTTTTTAATCATATCTAAGGACTTTTCTACACTAACATAGTGGAAATCCCTGGGTAGATCCCACCGGATCTGCTGGGGATCATGGATCTGAATACATAGCCTAACCGCCTTATAACTTCATAAAATTACGAACATGGTCGGTCTTTTAGTATTTTATCACGATCCCTCCAAACATTTTGAAAATTTCACTCAAAGTGTTAGATATAACTATCATAAAAGATTTCACTTTTGAGAGTTTTTCCTCATCAATAAAAGCTTCCCCCTTAACATGTGCATCGTAATCGTAGTACATGCTAGGTGTGGAGTGCGTTGATCCCAATTTATTTTGAATACTTCGTCAGTATTCAATAAGTCCAGGTTTTAATCAACATTTCTCCCCTTAACTAAAATTTTAATCCCTTGATATTATTGGATATCAATTGAATAACCGATCGGGGACAAAATTGAGATATGATAGCTGAATTGGAACATGTAATGCACCCCTCAACTTTTGAGGGTTTATAAGATGATGCCGAGTACAATTATTTGAAAATTTTGAATTTACTAAGAAATTCTTGAAAAAATTTGTACTCGAGCACATCTTATTGTTCACCAAAAAGTCTACACTAATAATGAACATATTCACAAGATAAGTGTATTTACGAGGATTGACCTTTTTGAGATGAGAACAACATATGATAAATCATATGGTCCTTTGTGATAAGCGGTAGTCACCCCCGATAATGGTCCGTCCACTATGACAAATCACTCCAAACTCCTCATTTATCCCCTGTCTTTAGCCTCATGTCAATCGCCTGGATCATAGTCTCTTGCGTTTGCTTTGTCACGTGGCTCCAAAAAAGTCTGTAAGCAAGTACTCCATATCTAATACCCTTAAGGACGATCAATTAGAGCAGTCCCGAACGTCATCTAGAGTACCCTATCGCTGACATTGTAGATTCGTCATGTCATCAATCTTGTTCTTCCTTGTCTTATTCCGTAGATGAATCCTCTTGGATCTGAGGTATATGGTGTATAAGCGTCTGTCTTCTCAGATTGGATCTGTACTGTCAGGCTTTTGTGAGGTTGAGTTTCTTCTGATAGCTATCACGCCCAATTGCGATCTTCCACACGCCTCTGGAAGACAAACACTTCTTTAAACATTCTTAAGGAGACATTAAATGCATTACGTTCTTCAACGTTGAGAATTTGTCACTTTTTCCTTGCACGATAAGAATAGCATAACTTCAATGCTTGGATCCTTAGTCTGTTGAAGATCCCCTTCTTTGAACTTGTAAAGAACGTCATCATCCCTTCGTACAGTAATCCAGTCAAGATGCTTATAGTCATGCCATTCGACTATTTCAACCTTAGTGACAGCAATGATTTCGTCTTTTTGAATAGACATCACGAGCTGATCCCTTATGTGCAAACGCTAGAACTGTCTTCGCTTTATTGTCCCAATGTAGATTCCCCCAAGGCGAATTTATCGTAATTGACTATCATTTGACTCCACATTGAGTTAGGCACAAGTCTTCTATCCAATTGAATGGTTTTTTTCCCCCCCCCGTAATCTGCAGCCGTATTCCTTTGTAACTGAGTAGAGTAACTTTCGGCTTGACACACCACCACGTAGGTACTCCAGGTCGTTATTGATGAAGTGATGAAATTGTATAACACGACGACCTTGAGAATTTGGAACTAACGGTAGTGGCTGTCGCAGATCATGAGGATATTGACGACCTTCAGGGTTGATCCAGTCCATTTTTTTGTTGTGTGCTTGTGGAGAATTCCTCACAAAAAAATTCAAGTTCAGTCAAACTCTTGCCATGCCTTTCATCAGCTCAAATTTGGACCTGCTAGCAAATCAGGTGTTAGAGTTTGAACATTTCGCCGATTCATCACAAAAGCGAGAAGTCAATGTAGAGTCGTTAGTTCATCTAAAGACTCCTCGAGGTCTTGTTGTGCCAGATTGCTAAGCCAAGGTTGGACATATTCATGAACGGCAGGAAATGACTTATTCCCATGCAGATCAAGAGAAGGTAAGTCGTGTAGGTGTTAGAACCAGTCAGGAAGATGTGGGACCTCTTCTTCTGCTTGTTCATCCTGGACACCTGTTTCAAACACCTGTGTGCAAGGTGCTATCAAGAGACAACTAAGTTTTTGCAAAGCTTCCCTCTACCGGAGCAAAAAAAAAAGAATAAAAGATTGGCTACAGATTTTCAGTGAGTCTAGATCCTATACTGGTAGTCTTTCCTCTGTCTATGGTTGTCGTTTCTCTTGGAGACACTGGTAAGACTCAGGTCTATTCCCGACCTATCTTCCTCTGGACCCCCGTCTGTTCCAGCGAAAGGGTTCTTGTTCATCATCAGCACCGACCTAGTCTTTTTATTGTGACCGTAACGCCATATGTATCTAACAAGATCTTGTCCGGCTCATACGCATCAACTAATGCCTTGTAGAGTGTCTTGAAATCTGACCTGTTGATAGAGTTGTTTAGCTTCCATCTTGTCGAATAGGATCTTTTTCAGCTCTAATTCTGAAAAGATTTGCAGCCTACAGCATGAGATGTGTTGTCTTCCTTGATGAATCGCACCAGATACCTCAGACTCGAGTTGAACGGTTACTACTTCTTGATTTTTGGTAATAATTTTGGAGACTCCTTTTTGACTTGTTCCTTGATGATTTTCTTCATTCCCGTCATCAATTGAATCAGGAATTGTTTGATTTGCCAGTAGAAAGACTCTTCTCGAATTCGTCATACTTCAATTGGGACTGCAACGTCCACTTTCCTGCATTTTATCGCTAGAACATGATCCCATAGAGCCCTGCCTAAGAGGCACTCGTCTACGGCCCATAAAGAATTAGTTAGTCTGAGTACCGAGAGTTTGATCTTCTAACGCTTTCATTCAATAATCAAAGCCAAACACCTGAGGCACAGTTAGGAAGAATTAAATAGCAAAGTGAGCTAGAAGTATAGCCGGAGTCAGCAATGGATTTAAGTAGAGTAATAAATTGACGAGAGGAATACGTGTGTAGGAGGCGATTGATTTGTGCCTGTAGAACAGGCAGGCTCCAAGATGGCTGTACCGAGTATCAAAAAGAAGGAGGCATCAGAAAGTAGTCCAAAAATATCATCACCACGGTTGACTTGGTTTTGTAATCAGCGATGTTGGAAGACGAAGCCAGAATGAAACAGACGAGCACAGTTTTGACCACAGAATAACCGAGTTAGGGTCACATAGAGTGTCTTATAAATCCTAGTGTTTCTTGAACCTGGGGTAAAATAACAACAGTCAAAACATCATTCTTCCATCAAGATCGGATATAGGTACTGATTCGTCCTGCCACATTTCCATGAATCCTCTTCATGAAGTAGCCTCTTCATCCTGCCATAGCTCCTTCAACATTCGTTCTTATTCCAACATCAACAATGTCACTATCTTCACATCTGCAGAGAAATAGAGAGGGTGTGTGAATTGGGGTTTAAGATCGAAAGTAATCATCTTCATTAGTTCCTCTTCAGTGTATTAATGTCACAACTGAGATGCTGAGCTTTGGATGGACAAAATCATCACCACATCATCATGAATCATGTCAGTTCCTTCAACATCATCATCTTGTATCTTTCTTACATTAAACATCATGATCATCAACATCGTCCATGATCCAGTGTAGTCACAGTAACGTCATTTATCTACAACTTCATCATCTTGAGCTTGCTCCATCCATCTTGATCATCGTCACTTGATTTCCAATAGATATCATCCTACCTGAGTCTTAAACATGTGCATCGGGAACCCCTGGTGTAACACCAGTTCTTTCATCTGCACCTAAACCACTGGCATGAGAGCTATGATTTTCTGACGCTTCTTTTTGTGATACTTTAGAGTTGCCTCAGCCCTGTCAAATCAGCCTCAGAGATTATTCACCAGCACTGTATCTTTGTTAATCCTTTTCCAGACTTCATTCCTTGGGTGCAGTGGGAGCTTCTGTTTTGTGATGTCTCTGTATTAGCTTTCTACTTTTCTTCCTTTTGTCTAGGAGAATTGTTCCTGGAAGCATAGCATAATACTCTTTGTAGATTATAGAGTTGCGGATACTCCTCGTTGGTTAATGCCACTTGGAAAGATAGCCCCGTACACTGAGTGACTTCATTCCTTGAGAATGACATTGATTTAGAGAACATTGGGTCAACCTGCATAGTGCCAATTGACCTGTTTCATGCAAGAATTGAAGGATCTTTTACCATGACAAAGTTGACGACTACCTGGTGAACCGAGGATAGTACACGCATTGAGCCCTTCTTCGTATTTAGGTTCTCAATCTTGAAAAATGAATTCCTCGTCACAGAGATATGCATAATCAACATTCTCTTATTGTACATACCCCACAAGATTTTGAGCTTGAGAAGACGAAGACGTCATATGATGGTATAACCACTGAGACATTTGTTGATCTAGCAGCTAAATGATCTCCAGGGTTCATGCAGATTTATTGACATTAACCGTCAGTGAATCTTCTTATGTCTCCAGAATGACAAAGACTAGCTAGAAAATGAAGGATCTCCTTTCTCAAGAGGCGTTCTACAAACTTCTTATTTACCGACTTAGGGCAAATTTGAAGAATGTCTCTGAATTGATCAAGTCCGATAATGTCTTACTTGTTATTCATCTTAAATCCGGACCTGAACGAATTTTCTTTTAGAACATAAGCAGAAGCACAAAAAATTCCTTGTATATACATCTCTGGGAGCATCAGCAGTGACTTGGAATGCCTTGTAGAAAGGAGTGAGCTTTAACACATCGTAGACCACTTGAAGGGTTGCTTCCTTTGATGTAACATCCGAACTTAAGCGAAGATTACATTTACCAATCTTAAGTCGGTCAGGCAGGAGCCACCAATGCTCTCCAAAGCAAATCTGATCCGCTATTGTCCATGAGTCTGTTTAAGAAAGAGTGAGTGCAGTTTATAAGAAGACACAATCATTCATTCATGAGAACCTTTATGACTTTTAGCACTTTTGAAGATCAATCTACTTAGATAGACGAATAGCGTGTAAGACAAAGGCACCTATCCTAACAATTAAGTCGAATGTAGTTAACCTTGGTTTTGTCAAGCTTTTACTGTCTATTTTAAACTAAGAGATTTGTTGAATTTAATCTTAGTTAGAAAAAATTTGATCTTAAGTGTGTTATGTCAAAAATTGGTTAAGTGTTGATAACTTTACTCGTTCGGTCCTCAAAGAAAAAGACACCTTGATCGGTTTTTCACAAAATTACGCTCGTTCGGTCCTTATTATAAGCACTCGTTCGGTCCTTATAAGCAAACACTCGTTCGATCCATAATATCAGTCACTCGTTCGGTCCATAATGTCAATCGCTCGTTCGGTCCTTACCACATGGCACTCGTTCGATCAACACTATACTTCACTCGTTCGGTCCTGTCTAAGAGTCACTCGTTCGACCCTCACAAAATTCACTCGTTCGGTCCGGTCTAAGAGTTACTCGTTCGATCCTTTCTAAGATTCACTCGTTCGGTCCTTTCAAGGAATCACTCGTTCGATCCTCACATGATTCACTCGTTCGGTCCACACTAAAACTTTACTCGTTCGGTCCTCTCTAAGAGTCACTCGTTCGACCCTCACAAGATTCATTCGTTCGAGAGTGTGTTTGAGTGTGTGTTTGGAGTATGTAAAACAGTGAAGGGACGGGTGGGGGTTGTAAGTGTTAAAAACCAATTTTAACTTTGACACATTTGACCCCTCATCTTAACACTACTTTTTTAATCTCACATTATGTTTTATAAGGTATATTCAAGTTAAACAAATAGCACACATGGTCCTTAATGTTTTAAACTCTCATACCTATAGACATAATTTAGCAAACTACACCCTAAAGGAATAAACAAATAACACATAAGGCACAAGCAAGCTAAACTTAATTAACTTACAAACCAAGAGATATTCCGTTATTGTTTAAACCCTTTTCCCTTTAAAAGCTCATGTTATCATGACGAGATGATTTGACATTCTCTCCCCCTCAAACAATGACCCGTTTTCTTGTAGTCATTGTTTGAGAAGACAAATGTATGATGAAAAATGTTTTCAGATGATTGAATGATTTTATATGTGACAAAACAACAAACACCATGATAAATAAGATTTCTCTTATTTATACTCATAAATGCACTGAAACGTACACTTATGGAAATATAGGAAGCACGGGTTGTGATGCAAAGTAATCACAAGCCTTTGCATGGTCATAAAGTAGACCATGCCCGAGAATAAATTCCCGTTGTTAGGAACAACTGTCTTTTAGACGACATGTTTTCCTCAAGGTGAAAAGCGGGTTACTATCTGAAATAATAGCAAGCCATATGGCATGTTTTGAAAACATTAGAAACTTCTGCTCGAACTTCATTTACAGGCTCGTATCATTGTTGAATGACATTTCTAAGACCGTAAATGTTATCGATTTTCAGAAGACATGCCATTTGAAAACTTCTTTTTGTATTTTTCTCATTTTTTAATTTTGTATTTTGTTTTTGAAAAATTTATATAAAAAGAAAATATTTTTGGTTTTTCTGAGTTATATTATATACATATGATACAAAGGATATTCGAATAGGTACCACCACTATTCGTCAACGTCATCTGCCAACTTTTTCAGAGTCTCCGGCGTAAAACTTCGCATACCCAGCTTGTTGATTAGAAATTCAATTCTTTCTCGGCCAAGAGCTTTAGTGAAGATGTCCGCCAATTGATACTCCGTATTGACAAAGTAAAGTTCGATCACACCATTTTCAACATGCTCCTTGATGAAGTGAAATCTGATGTCTATATGCTTGGATCTGGAATGTTGAACGTTGTTGCAGCATAAGGCAATAGCGCTTTTGTTATCACAGTACATTGGAATTTTATTGAATCCAAAGCCATAGTCGGTAAGTTGTGATCTCATCCAAAGGACTTGAGCACAACAACCGGACAAAGCAATATATTCAGCTTCCGTACTGGATATCGCAGCGCTTTTCTGCCTTTTAGACGACCAGCTCACAAGTCTATCACCCAAAAGTTGTATACTACCAGATGTGCTACGGCGTGTATCTTGACAACCAGCATGATCCGCATCTGCAAATGCTGTTAGTGCAATGGAAGAATCCTTCGGATACCAAAGTCCCCGATGTACGGTTCCTTTTAGATACCGAAAGATCCTTTTTACCGCATTTAAGTGCTTTTCGGTAGGCCGAGCCTGATACCGGGCACACATGCATATAGCAAATTGTAGGTCAGGTCTACTGGCTGTAAGATAAAGGAGGGTGCCAATCATACCACGATAGTGTGACGGATCTACAGCTTTCCCTTCTTTATCCTCATCCAGTTTGGATTTCTCCACCATGGGAGTATCCACTGGGTCACAAGATTCAAAGCCATATTTCTTTAGTGATTCAAGAGCATATTTAGATTGGTTTATGAAGATGCCTCTGGGACTTTGAGAAATCTGTAGTCCTAAGAAAAATGAGATTTTACCCATCATCGACATCTTGAATTTTGAACACATTATTTTAGCAAATAGATCACAAAGTTCAGGAGTAGATGCAGCAAAGATAATGTCATCGACATATATTTGTACCAGTAGTAGTTCCTTGCCTTCTCTACGGATGAACAGAGTAGGATCCACTGAGCCTTTTGAGAAGTCATTGGATATCAGGAATGAAGACAACATATCATACCACGCGCGTGGAGCTTGTTTCAACCCATAAAGAGCTTTCTTAAGCTTGTACACGTAGTTAGGTTTGTCTGGATCCACAAATCCGTCCGGTTGGCTAACATAACCCTCTTCTCGTAGATTTCCATTCAGAAACGCAGTCTTCACATCCATTTGATAGATGACCATGTTCATATGAGTAGCAAACGCTAGAAAAATTTGTATAGCCTCTAATCTTGTAACCGGAGCGAAGGACTCTTCAAAATCAATTCCCTCTTCTTGACGATAACCACGAGCGACCAACCGAGCCTTATTTTTCAGAATACTTCCTAATTCATCAAGCTTAACCTTATAGATCCACTTAAGAGTGATGACAAATGCTTTATCAGGAGGAGGAACAAGTTCCTAAACTTCAAGACGTTCAAATTCATGAAGTTCCTCTTGCATTTATATTCTCAAGTGGGTGATCCTTAGTCTATTTGCTATTGTGTTTAGAAACTTGGTGATCGGGAGGCACAATTGTATGGATAACGTTCGATGATGAGGATTGATCAGAAGTAACTTCTGGAATTGGAATACCAAAGTACGGATCATTACCCATATGTACAACTTCAATATCATGATTGTCTTCTTCAACTTCGATAGGAATGACAGGAGGTTGGGTATCGGGTGTTGTTTGAGAGTTACTTACTGATGGTGCATCTTGGTCAACTGTAGTTGAGGAAGGTGAACCGATTGATACAACGGGTACTGGAGCTGCTACTTCATCAATTAGAGCAACGGCTTCAGGGGCTGGGTGATCAACACTAGGTGGGGGATTGAGTAATTCATCGAACAACTATTGAAACAATAAATCCCAGTCAGTTCTCGAAGGTGGTATAAACGGTGTTGAAGGAGGAGGGTTTGACATGAGTCCTGAACTGATTGTTGCAGGAGTCATTTCATGAAGTACGGGTCCTGAATTGTTGTGTTCATAAGCCATTGCAGCCAGCTCATCAAAATCTACATGAATTGTCTCAATGATT